>OMNM01044579.1:0-10641 GCA_900302745.1 Parablennius parvicornis
GAAATCCTTTCTGCAATCCCCTACACACGAAAACAGCTTCAGAAAGCAGTTAGAAGTTTGTTTTGGGGTTTTTTTCTTTCCTTTTCTTTTCATTTTATTTGATTCATTTCCATTTGTGTTGCTTTTTCTCACTCTTCTGCTCTCTCCGTCCGGTTACCACTGTCACACACTCCGTCTTATTTCTTCCAACGCACTTCATCTGGGTGAATTGACAAAGTGCTCCGTGAGGCCAGTAGGTGTGTGTGTGTGTGTGTGTGTGTGTGCGCGCGCGTGTGTGCGTATGTGTACAGAGAAGGATGGATTAAAATGCATCTTCAAAAGAGCAGGCTTGCTTTCTGCAGAAAATAAACAGAGCCACGGCATTAAATTGTGCGCGCGCAGACTCCAAGCAAAGCAAACAAGAGGCAGGACATAATTGAACTGACAATAATCCTCCAGCAGAAATGAGAAAACAAGGAGAGAGTTGCATGTAGGGGAGACTCTTGAGGGATGGCAGCAATCAGAGAAGGCCTTAGTAGACTGTTTTAACATGTACAACCGTCATGAGACTGTAAATTCAACACACCACAAAGAATATCAGGAGCGCTGCTATATTTCGTATTATAATATCAGAATATTGTAACATCGACCTACAATCCTTCTTCATGCACATAAGTTAATAGAACCATCAGGCTCAATAATCTCAATGTATGTTTTGAAGTTTCCTCACACATTTTTGATATATGAAGACAAAATTAGAGCTAGTTAAGGTAACCGTATTTCTACTTGTATGTAAACAAGATTTAGTGCTTATATTAGTGCTTTGCACAAAACCGAGCATTCACGAACTATACAAAGTGAAACATTGCCCAAGGCTAAGAGGACAGCACTTAGTAAGGATAAAAATAAATGAATAAATAAATAAATAAAATGGAGCATTTGTTTTATTTTCTCGTATTATAGTACAGAAAAGAAACCTCACAACCCGAGTGAATCCGGTCTGGATGGAATCTAACAAAGTTTATTTACAGGGATCATCACAACAACTCATTACAATCATAGACTTTTCATGTCTTTGCTTTGGAAAGCTCTCCTCACTTCCTGTTGCAGACCTATAATTAGAATTGTCTTATTTCTGATTGAGATATAGAGACAATTATTCTCTTCAGGTTGAAAGAATGTATTTACTGCAACAACAAAATACTGAGAACAAGCTTCTTTAGTACAACTGAGTGAACCCATAATTATTCATCCAATCACCTCCAATTTTACATTTGGTTTTGATCATTGCATCATCTAAAGTTTCATCTTTAAAAACACTTTTTCATTGGCGTCCTGTTGCCTGTGTACCCTGCCTTTCACCCAATGTCACGTGGGATAGGTTCTACCTCCCTAGGTAGACAACATTGATGGTGGATTAATGCCTGGAAGTTTCTATTACTATCCTGAATAAACCCTAATGTGAATATTATAAAGCAGACAATAAAGTAAAATGTTAATTAGTGGGTCATGACATTAATTGCTTAGATGTATCTACTGGGTGTATACGTGTGTGTGTGTGTGAGTGTGTGTGTTTGTCTTACCGTGTGGGGTGATTGTCTGTATGGGCTTGCCCTGGCCTCTCACGTTCCATATGGTCAGGGTTCCATCTGAGTGACTGCAAATGAACTGCTTGCCCTCGTGATGCCAGGCAACTGAGTGGATAGCCTAAGAAATGACAGTCAGCGGGAGCAGGTGGGTGGGGGAGAGGTAGGGAGGGAGGGAGAGAAGACAGTGGTTTAGCAGGATGGAACATGAGGTGCCGCAGTTTCCCTCACGCTCCAAGTTTGTTGCGTTACCATCATCACCGTACGGTACATAATGTTCATTTGCTGGAAACGCCCGTGACCTTGAACTGTTGGGCAGATGGTGAAACTGAGATAAAAGAGTTGCAGAGCATTTCCTGTGGCATAAATGCATATATTAGAGGAAGCCTGTTGGTTGGTTGAATGTGGCGAACGAAGTACATGCGCAGAGAAACATTTTATTACCATGTTTCATTTCAAAAAGTAATTTTGTGAAGATACAAATTCAACATCATGTGTAACTGAAACGTTGCTGATAGCAGGAGCAGAACAAGACAGAACACTGGACATCAGCCCCAGTCCAATAGGAACTAAAGCTGCATTATATCTCACAGTAAGGTTTTTGTCTGATAAGAGAATGTCAAATTATGTCAAAAAAAGAACCCAGACTACAACACTTTCCTGAATGCGAAGCAGACATAGGAAGCTATCAATTTATTTATTTATTTTGAAGGAACTCTCATGCTTTTGAATGTCAGTGAGGGATGTGGATGTGTCTGCCAGCGTTTGGCTTCACTGTGATGTTTGGGCTAATCGGAGATCAGAGAGAGGGTAAGCAGCCCTTTTTAGAAGCGATATGAGTCAGAAAATTGGAGGGAAAGGTTGGGGAACCACTGATTTACAGTGCTTACTTGTAAAAATAAATTAATTAATTAATAAACATTTAAACAAAAAAGACCACTAAAAAAAAGAAAGAAATGCATTTAAAAAATGGCATTAATACCCAGATGAGAGTAAAGATGAATGAATAAATAAATAAACAAATAAATCTTTCCGAAGCCTCGCTCACGATTTACTGACTGACAAGAACTACCTGAAACTTGAAAGAGCAGGACCGCAGCATGGAAAGAGCATTTTTTGGGCTTCAAATGGCAAATCCTCACTACACTTCAGTTTTTTTTTTTTTTTTAATGTTTCCAACCACAAACTTAAAAGTGTGCTCAAACCATTCACATGGAGACAAAGGGATGGAAGATGATGGTTAAGAAAGACTATATGGTTTTCATACCTAAACCCTTCAAAAGAGCAATCGTTGGGGCAGGTAGCATGCTCTTTAGTCATAATACCCAGAACACATGGTTGTGACATGGTTTGTTTGAAAATCGCTGTCATTTGCCCGAAAAGAGCGTTCTTCTCACCGTCAATGCAGATGTGAACCCACACGCAGGTGAAGAGATACTCAGCCAGTTCCCCTGACAGCTAATTTTGGCGTATATCAATTTTACCTTCGGTGTGTCATTAATCATCAATGTTGCTCTGGGCCAGGTTCACTGAAAGTGCTGAGCTTTCCAGATAAAGTGACAGGGGACATGACATAGTATCTTGTATTGTAGCTTATGACAACAAAGCAAGTTTTTTTTTTTCCATTCTGAGAGTAAATTGTGTCATATCTAATGCCTTTATGCAGTACGCAAGCCAACTTATTGCTTTCTGAGAAAGCATTTTCAGCCTAAAAGGTTATATATACCAACTAATAATAAAGAAAATTAAAATAAAACAGATAAAGTGACAATGATGGGAAGTTTATATTTAATTTAAGTGTTTTGGATCGAGAACCTTCAGGGCTTTAAATGTTATTTTATTTAATTTCTTATGAAGGATTTGTTTGTTTTCATTACATGAGCCCGATGAAATTGGGCTATAGTTATCGTAGCTTCACAGAAGAACGCATCAACGCACATCCGAAACCACAAAAAGAATGATCAACTCTGTCTCAAGTCTTTCTGGACCGGATGTGGTTTCGGATGTAGTTTCTTGTATGGAACTGCTACAGTAGGAATGACTCATGACCAAAGTTATCAAAACAAATAATCATTTAATTAAACCTTTTTTGGTTATGACATTTCCTGATTACCTGTTCATTAGTGCTGTTTGTGTAGAAATAATTAGGCAGGATGAGTAATGGCTGAGGCGTCTTTTTGGACGACAGCCGCACAGAGAAAACAGTGGGGATGATGGGATGCAGCAGCCCGGAAGGACGGATAGTTTGTCGGTGGATTTTTGCCAGAAGTGAATCATCAGTGTGCGGTGGCAGGTGGCGTGGGTGTAGTTATCGCAGGTGTGCTGAACGCGGTGTGAACAAATGTCCGATCCAGTAAAACCTCTAAAATCCTTCATTAACACGATGGAAGTAAATTAACAAAGTTGTGCTTACAAGACTGGAGGCTGGAATACATCTGCACTTAATGTGTTTATTGAACATCTTTAACAGTTCTATCCACATTAGGGTGTTCCTGTTAGACAAACGAACTTCTTGACATTATCTGAAAGGAGAGGTGACCTCTTCTTCCGCAGAATCCCTGACTAATTTGCTTCGCGTTAAATGTGGTATTTTAAGTTGGAAGTGCATCGGTGAAAAGAAAACTCTTTCCTGCAGAGCGCGCATATTACTATATGTTGGTCGACTGTTCCATTTTGCGTTATTTTGTACTTCCCATCGAGAGGGCTGGCTTGCCATTTCGCGTCTTCCATATCGAGTTGGGTGTGTGACGACCGAATCAGTTGCCTATTTGCGCAAGCACAGTGCTCGTGTACTTTGACAAACTGCCTGAAATGCATTGCCAGAGACTTCTCAGGGATTTCTGCACTGTCTTCCGTCAAATCTCTTTTGTCAGATTAATCACGATGGTAGATTAATTTGAGTTAACACTTTAAACCCCTTCCAAACCTCTCAGTCACCACTGAAGAAAGTGACAGTTGCACAGAAATGCTGTTCCTCTACTTTTTTGGATTAGAAGTCAAACATGAAAGTTTTCTATATGCTGACTGCAGTTGAGAGAGAATATTATATCTCCAGATAGCTCAGAAAATTCTCGACGATATATCCATTGCGTTTTTCGTCGGGAAATCACTCATTTACCGAAGAGATGTAGACAGGCATCTTGAAATCTATCAGCTCATTGTTCGCTGGGACAGGCCTGATAGGAGACAATGCACTGAGATTAATTGGAAAACGAGCAGAGTAAATTGAAACACATGTTGCCCATCGGATCAAACAATACCAATTAAACGAAGTAATTTCATGATTTATTACATTAGGTCAGTTTACACAGGCTGGTCTGTTGGGGGACGAGCGATTCCAGTCGACGTTTGTTACAGTCACACACACACACGCGCGCGCACACACACACACGCGCGCGCACACACACACACACACAATAGTTAACTTACATCAAAGCTAATCTTATCACTTACTGTAGATTAACGCTATCAGTACGTTTTAGCTGTTTTATCATCAAAAAGTGAAACAATCCCTACAATGAGACTGTGTTCACAGACTTCTGTTACCAAGACATAGCAATGCCACTGTTGAGTGTAGTCGTAATACAATTACACACTCACAAGGGCGGTCACAGAAATTGGAATTTGACTCAAGTTAGAAAGAAAAACAAAGAAAATATTCTGGTTAAAGGGCCTCATCAAAAAAACAAAATAACTAAAGAGGCAAAACATAAGCATATAGGACCAAAATGTCAGCAGTGATTCCCATTGAACAATTCTTTCAATGTCTTTTGTTATGCTGCATTCATTATGTAAGCCACGAATAAAACATGGCTCAGTGAACTTCTTTTTACCAATGTGGACCTTTTTTGCAATAACAAGATGATCTGACATTATTATTTATGATGGAGAGCAAGAAAAAAAATGCACCAGCATTCATCTCAAAGCACAACTTTGGCCTTTAGATTTGAGAGCGCAATGTGTTCATTGTCAGACAGAAATTGGGAAATCAATAGAATATATGTCTACACCTTTACTTAGTTGTTGGTATGCTGGTACATACAGTTTATTATAGAATATTGTTTTACGCTGGCACTGCAAGATTTAAAACAATGACGCAGTGTGGGTTTTTTTTTTAACCAAAATGCAATATTGGGCTGAACAGGCCGGACCGCCATCAGGTCAAAACTGTTTTTCCAGCATTTCATCTTATAAATTAATGTGTGCAAAAAAAGAAAAAAAAAAGATTTTAAAAACTGTAATGCAAACGTGAGCTTAACAACCCATATCTTACTTATTTCATCACTATAAAACCTACTTAAAAGTAGACATGCCTTTTAAGATTGTAAATGCCTTGTCATCATATTTCTGGTAATTATTTTGCTACAATGATTTATGTGATGTAGATAAATAGTGGGGGATCAAGGAATTTATGTATACAAATGAAATGTATTAATTAACCAAACATTTGCAGATATTGTGTTAATGTCTGAAAGGTGAATTACTTTACATTTAGCAGTTGTCAAGATGATTGATCTGCATGATTAGTCAGTTTTGTGAGTAAAGGCAAAATTGCTATTTATGTATATTCACGTAATCAAGGCTGCCACTCAGTCACGCGAAAAAACCCATCAGACAGCAGTCGGTCTCGCTGCAGTATTGCTCTTGTGGACTGGAGTTCTTAGTGTTTTTCAAGATTTGCACAGTGTCCTGTTGTTAAAACGAAATAATTTGACAGAGGTTTTCTCCAGCATGTAGGTTTTGGCAAAAAAAAAAAAAAAATCTCCACCATAGCAATATGCTACCACATTCATTGCATTGACATCATTTACCTGGAAATGCTGTGATCCTGCCTGGTCTGAGGAGATCATAACGACAGTCACCTCGTTGAATATACATCCACTTATCTATATTTGTTGACGGTAAAGGCTTCGGGAAGTTAAGCTGAACCTCTACAACGAGTCTTGAATGCGTTCTTTGTTTCATCAACAGAGATATTAATCACCAGGATGTAAACTAGTCCTGCAGGAGGCACAGCCACAGACATTGCCAATGCCAGATTTGGCCAAATGAGTGCATGCATGTTGCCTAGTAACCTCAAATTTTCACGTTCAGTAGTTTGAATACCAGATGCAACAGAAAAGCTCATGAGAAAACACATAGCCTCTGGTCGGTCATTCACAACAAAAGATAAGAGACACACTGTTGAATGTGTCTACAGATTAAATGAAAACCTTATTCAGTGTTGTGTTTGGTTGAATTTTCAAAGGTAAATTTGGGGAGAAGAAAAAGGACAAAAACTCAGAATATGGCAGATGTCATAAAGCCGTACTGTTGTTATTTTCTTTATGATTTAAAGCAGAAAACTACCACTTACTTTTTGAGATGATTTAAAGCCTCTTCCAGTCTCTTCCTTGGGTAATCTCTCAATAACTCATTCAAACCACTATACAGCAGTAATAACATTTGCTTTCTTGAAAAAAATCAAATCAAATCTCCAGTAGGTTTGGTGGTATGAATAATATGTAGCTCACGGAGAAAGACAGAGCCCTGCAGAGACTGAGCATCATGTGAAGGATGGTACTCCACTAATGGATGTACTGCAGTATCAGACTCATTAGCTGTGAATAGTTGCGTCAACAGTTTGAATTCTCAACAGGTCTTTGGGGGGGAAGAAAATGCTTCCTTCATGAAACTAAACTGACGTCCGATCTAGTTTGCTAAAGACTTTGTAGCATTTGTTTTTTTAATCTTTTCAGACAAAGAGATGGAGGAGATTTATCGCAAGAGGACACATGAAATGGAAACAGCAGAAAATCCTGGCAGACAGAATAGCTCGGAAAATCTGTGCTAGTTTCCTCTTTTTCGTAATAAGTGGACTGTCTCTCGTAGAAAATCATCCATCTGGAGGAACACTTGGGGGGTGAGGGGGGGGCTTGGATTGTGATATTAATCCTATGACGAAGAAAAAAAGTTCTGCTATAGCAAAAGAAGTTAATCATTGTATTTCTTGGAAATGATGTAAACCATTGCTCTTGGGTGTTGAGAAAGCTTTTTGTTTGTTTTTTTATATCTCAGCGGTTTCTATGAGTTGTGTTAGCGTACGATAACAGTGTCGCAGTTGCACGAGAGCTAAACAGCCGTTGCCTCCATTCTTTCTTGTGATTAGATATGAAGAAAGAGAAAAAGAAGAGTCAGAACAGTGAGGCAAAATACAGAAGATCTGATGATGAAGCATTAAGAGAAATAAGAAAAAAAAAACTTTACATAGGTATGGAGTGAAAGAGGCAAATGGAAAACAACAGAAGGCAGTTTATGGACGCAGACTGTGAGTTTGATAAAGATATGAAAAATCCTTAAAAAAGAAAAACAAAAAAAAGTAATCCAGGCAGTCAGTAGGGAGGGGAGGCAGACTTTGAGGGATTCCAGACAAGAGAGCCTGAAACACTGTTGTAGGCTGTAACGATACATCGGGACCGGGCTCAGACGTGGAGTCAGGCCGGAGCGGATTGAAGCAGGGTCAAAGTGACGCCTGCTCTTACACATGCACTCACAAAACCCCACAATCCACTGAAAGACAAAGGGAATGCACTCAGCTCTTCGAGAGCTTGTAAAAACAAATGTTTCTCCAGAGGCTGGGTTGAGTTCCCTGATACACTGACAGTTATGTCACTTGGTAACTCTCTGACAAAAACAAGACAGTTTCATTATTTTTGTTTTACTTGGAGATGCTGTCTAGGAAACACTGTCCTTTCAGTGATCAGCAACATTCATGTCTTTATTTATTCATCAAAACTGTAGCTTATGTTGCATATACTGAATTTAATTGGGATTTGTTTACAGTAATTAGCTTTTTTTTGTGTGTGTGTGTTGTTGCAAGAGGTTTAGGCATTTAGGAGTGTCTTTAGTATTTTCATCAGAGCTGTGTTATTATCACAAACATATAGCTAAACGCAAATAGGCAGTAAAAGTTTGGCAGTAAAAGTAAATAATTACATCCGCACTGAAGGAAACTAATCCTGCAGTGAAAGGCAGCAGGCAGGTTATGCCGATGCTAGTTACAGAACTATGTTATTTATTTCACATTTGTTTCTATGAGCGGTGAAATATAAGAGTTTCTTTGAAAGATTGTCTCTTGTGTAGAAAAATGTATTTACACATGAGTTTGCGAGGGCCACGTGGCGACTGGTGGTAGTGTTCGCAACAATTTTCTGTTTTGGAATATGACATTATATTGTTGGATGGCAGTGTGCAATAGTGCACGTTGTAAGAAGGTTGTTCTATATTTCACAGGAAACCAGTGATAATCTTTTTGGGGTAAATCTTCTAAATGTAATCCCAGTCACTGTGTCACTGCATGAAAACTCACCATAAGGGAATGCCTGCTGGAGACTGGGGTACCTCAAATGGAGGAGCCTGCACTTTCTCCAGACCGGAATTCAGACCAGTAATTGATGCTTCAGCACACAAGTTATTGAGACATTGATATTCTTTGTTGTGGTAAACCCTCCACTGTTATTGGATTTTGTTTCATTGAATTGTTTGAGATGAGGGAATTATCCTCACATGCTTCAACTTAAATGTTCAGCTTTCCTGATATATTATCACAGTAGCATCAACTTTTTACATTTTCCATAAATTTGACCTGAAAGCCAAATATCCATAAGTGGCTGAGAGGAGAGTGAGTCGTATATTCACCCTATTGGATTTTACTCTTCATGAATGGCAGGAATTTGTGTTTTTAAAGACAGACTAAAAAAAGACCCAAACGAGAGTAATTTACATAAACCATCAACAAAATGATGAACATTTCCCAGCTTCAGGAGTCTTAGTGTTTGTCAGGTTCATGGCTGCCATGGAAGCTGCTCATACTTCATTATCTTTCTCAGCTACACTTCCATACAGCACGAGACGGGGGATTGAACCACAAACCTTTGGGACTGCATACCGCCCGATCTCCAAACTGAGCCCCAGTCACTCCAGACTGTGAAATATGCAGATGTGAAATATGCTTGAAGAAACACTTATCCCGAAATGTGAATGCATCAGTTCATGGTCTGCTGGCTTTTACCCCGCTGCTAAAGAGGCGGGGAGAAAAAGCTCCCTTGTTCATTTTTGTCGACAACTTTGATACTTGGCAGCAGGCTTCCAGGCAAAAAGTGTTTCAATGAAAATATGCAGTGGAGAAAAAGAGTGCGCAGCAGGAGGACTACATCTGGCAAAGGATTTGATAGCTGTAAAAAAAAAAAAATTGTTATTTCACCCGACCGTATTGTTGGGAGAAGCTATACAAAGTTGTTTTACAAGCGTTCATGATGTCAGGGAAAGACAAACAATTACAACGCTGCTGACTGATCCATCAATGACTTTTAAGTGATGTTGACAGTATAGTTTAAAGGCAGATATATAGTAAACTCCCAATCCACACAACAACTAGGGCAGCGTTTAGCCATTAATATGACGTGAAAGGGGTTTTACCATTTCAGAAAAAGAAAAAAAAGAAAAGACTATATATCTTTCTCCTAGGTTATAATGTATGCTAGCATTTAAAGCACTACAGTAAAACAACCGATTTTATTAGTATGCTGGGGAAATTCTTTTGCTTCTGAGGTCACGTCACTTCTTCAGTCTTCAGAATGCATTTCACAAGCTCACCTGAACAATAGGGGTTGGATACACGATACTGTAGTTTTGCACGCGGTTAGCTTTCGCTGCTTTTCAGTGTCGTTTTGTGTCTGCTCGAGTCAAATTTCCCCTCAGAATCAATTTAAATATTGATCTATCGATCTATCATACTAATATAGTACAACAGGCAGTTTAATCATTCCAGTAATTTCTACACTCGCAAAGATCAGTTTTGGAATAAGAACTGCAATGATTGATGGAATAGCTGTATCTCACGTTTGCTCTGTAGTTAATTCACATGGTGTTATTTATATTCCTCCTCACAACATTAATTCTGGAAAAAAGTCAGAGAGCAATTATAAGATAAAGAAGAACAGCAGTGCCCTTGAGAGGTGGTCTGAGGCCAAATTGAACTTGAAAAAAATAACAAGAGTCTGGTAATCACAGGGGTTTATTCTACAGTGGCGTGACC
>OMNM01044580.1:4069-19292 GCA_900302745.1 Parablennius parvicornis
TCTGTCTGTCTCTCTCTCTGTCTCTCTCTCTGTCTCTCTCTCTCTCTGTCTCTCCCTCTGTCTCTCTGTCTCTCTCTCTCTCTCTCTCTCTCTCTCTCTCTCTCTCTCTCTCTCTCTCTCTTATGTTGCCGTTCTTGTGATTCACCTGCTCGTCTTCAAGCGGTCAGGGTTGTTTGCCTCAGATTGATTTCTTTTTTTGCCTCTCCAAAGTAGAGGCTGATTCTTTTCTAATGAGGCAAAGAAAAAAAAAGAAAAAAAGACTGTTGAGAGTGGGAAAATTGTTCTCAGGGGCAGGGTGCATTGAAATATTGTGAAACAAAAGTAATGTCTAATCATTGCCTACATTAGCAAGGAAGTCTAAATAACTCACTTTTAATGAAGAAGCTAATTAACCTCGTCAGGTTAGGGTCTCTGTGTAGAATAGAAACCTAAAGGACACTTGAAATGATGAATGCAGCAAAGCAACAAACTCCTTGAAGATCTCTCATTTGGTATTCAACAATGTGATGGATGATAAAAAGGAGAACACCTTGGCACTCTTCATTTGGTAAAGCGACGAGTTGTCTCTTTGCATCAGTGACTATCAGACATGTGTTTGAATCAAACAGCAGTGCTACTAATGCTATTGATCATCACTACTTGATTACAGTTCATTTTTGGCAAAGACGTGCCGGTTTAAAAAGAAATGAAAGAGACCTGTTACTTGGAAATCAACTCAATCATTTACTCTGTCTTGTTGGTGGGCACATAACTGCAGCTCTTAATAGTTAGTGACGGTAAGATGCTGTACAACCCCAATGTTAGAGGTGGAACTACTGACCATGACAAGAAGCAACAACAAAACCACTGAGATAAACCATTATGTTGACAGATTTTCTTCCCGAATATGCAGCTTCTGTGTGGTTAACCGAGGAAATGTAAGAGGATGACTTTGAACAAACATCATATTCTACCGTCTTTGTCCTCGGATGAACACCACATATTTCTTTGAGGACGACAACACTTGTGATGTCCCATCATGTATAATCACAGGGTAACTGTTCACAACAAGCACTGATCTGGCTAGATTTTATGCTGGATTCCTTTCCAGGAATCGAACTCAGGATCCCACGAGGGTGTAAAATGCAGCGAACTGTGCTTTGCAAAGAGAAGAAAAAATTGTATTGGCTGACGATGATACAATGGTTGGATTTGACCTATTTTTCAATTTTTTTTTTTTCCCTCAGCAATAAAGACATTTCCTCCATTGGTGTCTCAGCTTTTTGATACCTGCCGTATAGGAGCCCAAAAAAATCTCCTCAGCAGTTGAGCGTGAAGTTTCATGAAAAATATACCATTGTGAGAAATATGGAAGACGATCAATCAAATCAAAGCCATTGTCACACACAGCAGCCATTGTGACATTAAACGTGTGAATGAGCAATTGAAACCAATAAGACCTCCTTTGTGAATTTCCCAGGCCATTATGACTTGATTGCCTCTTAACAGCTGCCTCAGCAAGTTGGAATCATATCCCAGTGTTTGTCTTGATAGTTTCTGAAGGTAGTCATTGAACACAACCTTTGCATCACAGAAGAATGAAGCCATCACCACCTGGGCCTTCTTTGGAGGGGTGCTTCCACTGCACAGACTAACTTCAAGTGGTGAACCAACATTCATCTTTCTTTGTTAGGACAGATTCCAGAAAACCAGCAGGTCAGGATTTGCCTCAAAAGGTGAAGCATTTTATTGTAATGTGACCAGATTAGATGTTCATTGAACAAATTGTCATCTACACTTTCATGCGAAAAGCCTGTAGCAATCATGTTGATATGAATGTCCTGAGCTATAACCGAACAGTTGAAATAAACCACTAACATACAGACACCTCTCAGAAATTAAAGATGATGTTGATTTGTAATGTTACTGGGACTTGAAGAATTTGGATGTTCAAGTCAAAAAGGTTGTTACTTCCATAATGAGTACTGACTCCGCCAGGAAACAAATGCTGAGTTACATTGTAACCATTAAGGCTCAGAGGTTGGCTTGTTCTTATACCAACAGAGAGTAACGTACAATATCACACAACAGCCATTCCCAAACTCCAAAATGCCAAAGTTTCCTGTGAGCTAGCCGGCGCCAATATCTAAAATCTCATTAAAATATGAGACTAAGGTGGATTTTCCCTCAAACATTTGTTCCAGAAGCAGTATGATTACATAAAGTGCACACAGTATTAATAAATGCATAAATATTAATGGGCATCATTACCATGTGGAATAAGAGTTCATCACACCT
Organism: Parablennius parvicornis; assembly: GCA_900302745.1. Classification (NCBI taxonomy): domain Eukaryota; kingdom Metazoa; phylum Chordata; class Actinopteri; order Blenniiformes; family Blenniidae; genus Parablennius; species Parablennius parvicornis. The sequence goes on from OMNM01044580.1 coordinate 6,347, forward strand.
GAGATGTTGACATGAGTCGAAAGTGTCAAAACACGTCAGGTATATAACCTACCAGTACATTTCAGTATGATGTTGGAGTGTGTTTTCCCAGTCATACACAAGGGCGAGGTCATTGATTGGTCCACCTACCAAAGAGAAACCAACTTCAAGGAAAAATACTGGCCCAATATCCGTCTGAGAGAAAAATGTATTATTTTTCAAATTTTTCAATCAAAATATTAATTCCGAACAGTTACAAAATTGAATATTGAAATTGAAATTATTGCAATTATATCTCATGGACAATTTTAAGTACCTTCAGGGTTCAATTGAAGTTTTTACAATTAGCTGAATGAATTGAAGGGTTGGATTTAAGGCCACTTTTCACCCATGAGTCCTGTGTTTGTGTTTGACACCCCTGTATTAGTGCATTTAAGGTAAAGTAATAGTAAGTTTTAATGTTAATTAACATTAATATTAAAACTCCACAAAATGATGCAATTAACAAAACGTCACACGAAGAATGAACTACGTTATTTTTTTAATATTCCATTGCACAGGTGCTTCACTGTCATTTTGAATTTGGTTTTTTCACCGTACTTTACTTGGATTCTTTTCTCATCTCTTGTTTTCATTGCTTTGTCTGACTGCCTTGTGTTTATTTGTCCAAATTAATCTTCTTTATATTTCATGTAAACACTTTGAGTTGAGCTTTCCACACAAACCTGCCTCACCTTAGAAAACTTCAGTTTGACCTTAAATGTGCTGTCGCTTCTCTCACCCCCAAACCACATGAGAGCCTATCGCCAGTCAGCATCCCCTTGAACAATTCAATTAGCTGCACCGGTAGCATTTCTCCTTCCAGCTGTGGATTATGGATGCCAATACTCACCACCACCAACAGCAGTGTTAATACACCGGCTCCGAACTCGCCATGGTGGGAGGACTGCTTAATACTTTTGCTGTCAGGGAGAAAGCAAATTGAATCGACTTCAGCTTTAAGTCGATAATATTCCTTCAAACTTAAAGTAGTGTCTGATTGAATAAAAATGTATTATACAGGCTCTCAACCATTCATTATACATTTGATTAGCGGAGCCAAGCAAACAAACACACAGTTCATGTGCATGTTGGGACATTCACGTCATTCTCGTAGCCAAAGGCTTTTCCGAACATGAATTACAGGCACGAGTTTAAAAAAAAAAACAAAAAAAAAAAAAAAACTGAACATCATCAGATGTGTGAAATAAAAACAAAACAAAAACAAAACCCCCCCAAAAAAAACTATTATATCTTTTTTGTGTGTGTGTTCTTGTTGCTATAAATAAAATTAATTTCCCTGTGCTTCATTATAAAGGACTTATCACGGCATGTTCATTGGAGAGCCATGTCAATGTGCTCAAGTTAAACAGCCACATGTTTATTATGAAAGCAAATCCCAGTGTTTGCTGAGGAGGGGAGAGAGAGAGAGAGAGACATTGTTAATGATGTGGAAGACGATAAATAAGTGCCGGCTACGGCTCCTGCTCTGACACTTTAACTGGAGACATCAATTATTTATTCAAGTAAAGAGGGGTCAGGGTGTGTGTGTGTGTGTGTGTGTGTGTGTGTGTGTGTGTGTGACAGAGAGAGAGGTATGCCCTTCAGCATAGTTGATTAGAGGCAGCGTCTCTTAACCTGTCAAGAGACTCTGGTGTCCATGAAAGTCCTCAAACTGCTTCGTGCGTCCGCACGACGGACCTGTTTGAGACTTCGCCCTCAATCAAATCTCTATTAGGGATGCACGAATACCCGTACCGGATGTATTACTGCAGTGCTCGTGCTCGTAAAAGATCCCCGACACATCCCAGCGAGTGTCATCTGAGGTCATGTGTCAGCGACGTCGGCGAGAGAGGACGAGCGGGATTGGGGGTTTTGAGTTTTTGAAATGAATGAGATTGAAAAACATCAGACAGACTGTAAATTATGTTCTGCCAAAATATCGAAGAGTAAGATCGTAGTCACCAGAGACGTTTGGATCAGAGTTAGCCGATTGTCGCTCATTAGTTTAACTACTCGGTGGATCCAGGAGCCTAGCTACTTGCTACATGCTAAAAGCTTTGAGAGCTCACGCACCAGTGATGCTACATGCTAAACTTGAATAAAGTATGGCGAATACGCTCATTAACGGCGAGCTGGAGCGTGTGGCAGTACACAGCGTCTATCTGTCAACATTACACATATCGCAGCGTGTATATTGATGCTACGCACTGCGCTATGTGTACTGTCGACTGTAGGGCTGTTAGAAGTGTGCATAGCGTCTACGCAAAAGTGTATGGTTGCGCATGACCTTCGCATATGAAGTAAATTAGACTATATGACATTTGATAAGTGCCAGTATCGGTACTTGGTATTGGCTAAAGGTTAGGACTCATACTTGTCCTTTAAAAAAGTGGTATCGACGCTTCTCTATTCGATATTCATGCACTTTGCAAAGTTTCACAACCCCCCCCCATTTTTTTTTTTTTTTTTTTTTCCAGAAGGACTTCTCAGCGAATTCTTTAATGTAAAGGGAAATGGAAATACGCTCTGACTGCTTCAGATAAGACTTTTAATTTGCTACTGTAAATTGAAGCTATTTGTCTTCAAACCCCCAACTTCTGTTTCACCTCGCCCGTATCTCTTAATGAAATGTATCATTCAAATTAACCCAAATGTGGAAACACACTGTGGGGTTTTATTTGCTGCTTTTCGCAATTTCAAAAGGCATGAAATGGAAGTTATTCTGCAAGGTTTGGAGAACAGGACCGTCGTCTGGGCAGTCTACTGCTCAAACTGTCTGGTGCAACTCGTCTCCATCTTCTCAACCTCTTCCTCTCCTTGTCCATCCCTCATCCTCCGCTTTCACTCATACCCATCCGTCATTTCACCCCTCCGTCGCTTTAAAACCACACCTTCATTTTATACATCTATCTTCATCCTGCATACTTCCCTCACCATTCCTCCTTTCATTCGTTCTTCCCTCTCCTGTTCCTTATCATCCCTCGCTCTTTTCAACATGCTCTCTCGTCTCATTCCAACTTCATTCATTCATCCTCATCATGCTATCTTTGATTCATTCTACATTCTACTTCAGTCTTCCTTCTCTTTCCTTTCATCCCTTCATCCTATTCATACATCCCTCCTATACCATCCTTCATGCATTTCATTCACTCACAACACATTCTTTCATCCTTATTATTTCATTCGCTTCCACATCTGGATTTCAATGTCCATCACTCCCAGGTTCCTCCAAATATGCTTTGTTCCATTTCTTCGTTCTCATACTGCATCCCTTGTTTCATCCATTCACCTTTATTTATTGTCCTCCATTTTGGACAACCAAATATTTTAATCCACTCTTCATCTTCTTCTCTTGCTTATCTTTCATTTCAACCATTCATTCTCCCTCATTTCATCCTCCTCTCTCACTTATCTCTGGTTTTATCCTTTAACTTTCAACTACTGTCCTTGATTTCATTCATTCCGTACAACTTATTTTCTCTCATTCATTCATTCATTCATTCATTCATTCATTCATTCATTCATTCCTTTAACACCTCTGTCTTACCCAAACCTCATTCTCTTTCTCCTCACATCCCTCATTTCATCCACTCATCCTGATCCCAGATGTTTGCTGGCCATCTCTTGTTTCATACTATCATCTTCCTGCGTTATTGCTTCATTCATTCATACTCCTTTCACATTACCCTTTACTTGTTTCAGCCATTCATTCCAATCCCACATTAATCCAGTACTCACCAGTCATCCTGTCTCACCCTCCAAAATCACTTTCTCACTAATTAATTCTTCCACCTCATCCATCCCCGTCTAATCTTTCTTTTGTAATCGATACAACCTATTTTATTTTCCTAATTTCTTCCTCTTTGAGGAATTATATGGAGGGCGGCTCGGTTTGGTGGGTTACCATTTCCCACATTTACATTTCCTTCAACATCTTCAGGACCCTCTGTAAATACCATTGCTCACTCCTCTTTAATTCAACGTCTTTCCAGCATCTATAATTTTCTCCTCTCCTGCTCTGCTTCCCCGTCAGCTCGATCTCATTCATCAAGATCGTCACCTTTTTCTCTTTCACTAATTTTCCCTCATTGCCCTTCTTAGCTGAAGAATCCAGCTGAGGTTCCAAACGGTATTCTGTTCATGCATGTGAACCGTCTATGTCAGTTGTGTTCAACCTTCAGCCAAACGTGGCTCTTCAGCTCCACTGTACTCCATGAAGCTTCCAGAAACGTTTACAGTTTGTTTTCATTTTTATTTTAAGTGCATACCACACTGTTTTTCAAAACCGGTATAATCTCCTGGATAAAATCAGCTAAAGAAGATAAAACAGCCAAAACAGCTAGAATTATAGAAAATGGATAAAATACCGAAAACTACTCCAAAACAAAAAGAAAAAACAAATGTAAAAAAAAAACAGCTAAATTATCAAATCACTGAAAACAGACAAAAAAGCTTAAAATTGCTAATATAGTTAACACTGTTTGAACCAATTGGGGGATGCACAGCAGCTTTAAATAGTTAAAATAGTCAAGGTGCATAAAAAGAGGCTTAAGCAGAAAACAAATCCATGAAAATAATTGCAATAATTACGTACAGAAGCAAAAAAAAACAAAACAACAAAAAGTGTAAATTGTACTTATTTTATCATGAACGCAATTTTTTTCTCTATAAAATCAGATTAGGGACTATTAGCTAAAGACTAACGGTATTACATTATTGGAATTCTTGGTATTAATATTATTATTGGGGTTTTTTTGGTCATATACATGGCAGACCCCTGGTCTACGTTATAAGTAGATTGGCAAATCCTGTATCTTACATACCCAGGTAGGTGACCACTGGGATTCTCGATAAGGACACAGAGCATGACAAACGCATTCTTACTCAATACAGTATGTGATGCAGAAGCCAAATCCTCCAAGATGACTGACTTTCTACTAGTAAAGTGACTTCAGACACTAATATGAAAAATCACTTAGTTAGTCGTCCTTTACACAACAACAAAGGACCCTTTGATTTCCAGGATTTGGAAAATGTCTATGGAAGGCATGCGTATGGTAACCAAGAGTCTCACTAATGTTACATTTCTTTCGCCTATGAATTTTTTCACATTTTGCGATTGTCCAGAAAGTGTGAAATCCAGTCCCAGTTGACGTTTTCTAACAGGAAGGACTCCTGGCAAAATGACAGCAAGCATGTTGTCTCCCAACAAAGTCTCGTATTTCCACGCTCAGAAGATGTCAAAAACAAGATGCATTGCAAAAGTGACGTCAAAACTTCATCCAGTTCAAGGTGATAAAGGTGACGCGAAACACAGCAAAATAAGAATGGAGGTAAAATAAATAATTAGAAGAGGAAATATAACAAAGAGTAATAAAAACACCAAAAACACCAAACCAGAACATAAACAAAAATCTAAACTTTCTTCAACTTGATTTAAAATGGTATGATAAAAAAAAAGGATTAGAAAAAGAAAATTATGTAAAAACTAGAAGCTTCTAGCTTTGACGTGAATCACGTCAAAAAAGTTAAGAAATTATGTAAATAGACACAACTCAGTAGCATGCTGTAATTGTTTGTGTTTGTTGACTTTTAAGTGAAAATTTGTTACAAATTAAACTAAGAAAAGCACAAATAGAAGAATTTCAATCTGAAAACACAGATTTCACCAGGCCCTGATGGTGTGGAAGCACATGGCAGCTGTATCCAGTCGTGTGAATGTGACTCATTGCTTAAAGTGTGTTGAGACTGCTGGTAAAATAAATGCTCTACATAAGTGAAGTACGCTTCTTTTTCCTTCCTTCCTGTTCTGATTATTCCTCCCACACATTCCCACAACTGTTGCACAACCCTTAAGTGCCAGTCACAGTCACCCAAACCACAAACTGTTGATTCCCAAAATATTTTAGTCCAGTGGCCAGACCATTACCAACCGGTGACCATACATAGAATACCAAAATCCACAGTTTATTCCTATTCTTTTGCAGTCAAGCAATTGGCACAGATATGCTCTCTGTGAATCTCAAACTGTGGGAAAGTACCTCAGATAAAATCTGATCCCAGGAATACACACACTTAATGTGCATTATTGAACAAAAATCGAGACTGTCTAGTATCTGGGCATCTTAATTGTTTCCATATGTGTCCTGCCTACCACACACACAGTCGCTGTAGCATGCCCATTAAACCAAATCACTGAAAGTCTCAATCCTCCTCAATGACAATCTAAAACAAACACAACCTCAACATTTGCCTCATTATCCGCTATATTTTCACATCTGTTTCCTTTAAAGAAAGGAAAAGAATGTGGTTTCCTGGAAGACTTAAGGGCTACGCGTTGATGCCGGGGGCAAATTTATGGGGCTGTGCACGCCGCAGTGCCATTTCATGAAGGGGAAGTTGTTTGAATTTAACACCGCTGTATGAATGTGCCATTGATCAGGGTGTTGCAGCTCATTTCTCACTTGGACGAGACAGACCGACAGAGTGAAGCAAGGCGGTGAGTATGAATAGCCAAATAAATGTCAAGCTGAGGGAGTGTTAATCGTTTACAAGTGTGTGCATGTTTGTGTGCACGCTTCTGTGTCTGTATGTCCGTATGTGTGTGTGTGTGTGTGTGGGTGTGGGTGTGTTTGTATGTGCCTGTTCAGCCAAATAAATGTCACTGTTTCCGATGTTAATTGATGTCCTTGAGTTTTATTATCCATCGGTAATCAGAGCCCCTGGTTGATGTAAAGTGTGTTTTTTTTCTTGCAGTTTTCTTTTTTATTTTTTTTTCTTACCTCATATCCATCATGTAATTGAGATGATGCCTTCAGTTATACAAGCAATCCACATTCGTATTTCAACCCTGGCTTATTGGTGGCCAGCATACAAATGGCGAATGTCCGTGCTGTACGCTGACAGGCCGGACCACTTAGCGCCTAAATGAACGGACCACACATGTGACAGATTTTTGTTGTTTGTGCCCCTGCTGTCAGTGTCCTGTCAGAGATCGTGCCCTCATGCGCCTCCCTTGACAGGGAGATGCCCTTTCCCCTGCCTCGGCCCTCTTCGATCTGAATGCAACAAGTCCTCACATCTGAATAAAAAACAGCTCACTTGTCACTGCCCTTTCAAAAGCCCGAGGTGACACTTCCCTTAAAAATATAAAAATAAAAAAAAAAATAATAATATGTGTTTTCTGAAAAGCCATGATTTATCCCATTAAGCATCCACGAGCAGAAACTTTAAATCAGTATCTGAATATTCTAACATATATTGATATTGTTTATGATGAGCAAAATTCAGTTTAATTTGATTTAAGGGCCGTAGAATTGTCAAAAAAAAAAAAAAAACAGTACAAACTAACAGATTTCAATAACTCTCCATCACTGTTTTTGATGATGTGGAGAAAAAAAGTTAATCTTACAATAAGCTTGTAACTTCCAATAACACGATGATGCCTTTTAATGTAAAATATTAAAAATGCATTTTGAGTCTCTTTCATTTTACAAAAATCAGGGTAAACTGTTGTCTTCTCACCAAGCTGCTTGTTGCAGCCCATCACAGCCGTTTGCATTTCTACACTGGAGGAAATGCACAATGCTCTTTTATACAGGAGATACAGGCAAAGAGTGGAAGAGGGGAAGAGTGGAGCTAGTTTTTCTTCTTAACGAAAGAAAAATCAGCCAGTCTATCAGAGCCATAATTGTTACTGCTGGGAAAGTGATCAAATACTTATTATAAATTAATAAATGATTTATTGATCATTTAAATATCATACAATGTGGTTTCTGTGGGAATATAATCCTGATGAAATTAAAATATCAACTCTTTGTGGATGTAAATAATATTTTGAACATTATGTTTATTGTTTATTTTTTTCACAAGCTCTAAACCCTGACACACGCTTAAATACTGACAAAGCTAATTTATGGATTCTAAAGTGTTAACTACTTAACTTTTTTTTTTTTTTTTCTTTTTAAATTTGGTGGGTGCGGCTAATATTTAGGTGTGCTCAATAGTCTGGATATTATGATAAATGGAGCAGTTACTCTATTATTATAATTAATAATTCTTCTTATTCTTAATCCTAGTTGTATAAGTAAAATTAGTCTGCAGCTATATTGTTTCTGTCGTAGAAGGAGCAGCCCACCCCTCCATCACTTCCGCCATCATTTCCACCTTTTGGCGTGTGAACGTTGTTTGCCAGAGATGATCAGTCGAGACTCCACTCTGATCTTGGTGTTATAGCTGCAGAAAGGAAACAGACATGATTCTGCTTTTCTGATCATGTTTGTGTATCACGACTCCTTTTTCTCACTCTGACCAAATTGTTGGGGCACTATTCTTATCCGACTTGTCAATCACACTTCTTCAACCTTGGTCTAGGGTGACCCAGTTGCCTTCATGTGTTTCTTCCTATTTTCCATCCCTCTGTGCACCAAGGCCTTTGATTTAGACAAACGCATGATGTTCAGACTTCTCTTAGGCCCACTGGAACACATGAAATGGGCAGCGAGAACACAAGACCAAGGCTAGAAACCACTGCCATGCCCAAAAGACGTTCAGATGAGCATTCCTTCGAAAATGACAGAATTCTATTCAGAGCCAATCTGAATTACTTCCCTCTGTCACTGTTGCCAGGCCGTTGAAGGAGCTGCAAACATTTCCTCTGTTGAAGCCTCCTGCCAACGACTAGCCTTATCTGTAGAGAATCAGAATGGAGAAGTAACGCCGAACATGCACCCAGGTTAAAGTTTATAGGGTGGATTTAAGTCAACGTCAGTGGCACATTTAGAGAGAAACGGTTTCAGACAGCAGCTCCCATCCACAAGCCAGCTAAATTTGACAGCTCGTTTTGTAGTCTTGAATTAACATAGGCTTCAAAACTTTTGTCTTTTAATTGGAAAAGTGGACAGATAACTTTAGTAACATGATAAATTCACTTGGTTTGTTTCTCCCGCTGGTTTGGTATAGCGCTGCATAACAGATCAAGGAATACTGGGTAGAATTTCATCATTTGTGGTTATTTTATTGTTTTTTCTGGTTAGTCGAATAAAATAGGAAGCTTATTACCTCCTCAGGCATGATTTACCCTGTTCTTCTGGGGCTTGTTGTATCTATTGTTTAACTCACCACATTTGTATAGTCAGCTGTGAGAAGGCTGGGTTCTCTCCCTTCGGGAGCTCCAACAGAAAAACAACTGTGCACATGTAAAAAATGTATAAATAAAAAATGGAAAATTCCAAGAAGCATTAATTTCTGTGACATAAATCACTGACACATTGTGAAATGAGTATCTCTGTTAATCAAACTGTGAAGAAGCTTGTGGAGCTTGTGCATGCTCCGGAGTTGTCTGGGTGAAGCTTTGCCGATAGTTCGCTCTGACCTCCCCCAGAAGGTCGTGTTCAGACCAACGCAAGTACTGAGTGTCGATGCCAAATGTACGGGCTTCTTGCAAAGAAAATCAATCAATCGATCAATACAAATAAATAAATAAACAAATACATGAATTTTGGAGAAAAAAATGTGCACTTCCCAGCAGAAAAAAGTTGAACCAAACTTTTTATTTTTTTCCCTTCTCATCCAGTGAGGTGGCAGGCCATGTGATGATTTCTTAATAAAGTTGTAAATCCTGTCTGTAGTCGGGTAAGTTTCCAAACCTCAAACTCATTACTGGTCCCTTTTGGAGCCTGGTATGCGCTGTCGATTGCAGATTGTGTTACAGGTGTGAGTAAGTATTAATGCAAACCAAATTTAAAATATTTCAGTTATGAGATGTCTCTGAATTTTCATTATTTTGTCATTACTGACACACTTTTGTCAAATATATTAATGCCGCACACTTTGTGGCGGCTGTGGCTCCACCTCCACCTGTTCACATGTCGAAATGTCTTCGAGCAAGACAATGAACCCCAAATTGCTCCCAATGGATGGACTGTGCGCCTTGCATGGCAGCCGCCTCCGTCGGTGTGTGTGCTTGCGTGCGTGCGTGCGTGTGAATAGATGAACGTAATTAACCGTGTATTGTACTTTGGGGAATGCTCCAGCATCAAAAAGGGGCATAAAAGTGAAAACCATTTGCCGTACATCCATGTACATTTTCTGTCATCATTTTTTTTTCCACTACCAACCCTTTCTACTCTACCACTTCATCGTAGACACTTCAATAAAATAGAACCACATCCTTATTTAGAAGATGTTCAGCACAACAAATAGCATTGTTGTGACATTATGTCACAAGGAGACTGTAGTTTTCAGAAACAGAGCATCTTACAGTCATAATAGACTTTGTCGGTCTGTGTAATTTTTTTCCTAAGACTTTTAAGCCTCTGTCCAATCAGATTTGATATATTGTTTAAAAATAAAAAATAAAAATACGATCAGCCCTCACAAGATGTTACAGATTCACAATGACTTTCTTGAAGGAAATTCCTCTCTTCCTTTACAGAAATTGTGCATCGTCTGTGGTGCAGATCAATACCAAACCATTTATGTTTGTTTTGGGATGGATATCTGGTGAAATATCTATATTTGCATTGTAGTCTCTTAGTTTGTTGTAAGGTTGAGTATCTGTGTTCCAACTTTGCCAGTTACTTTTGAAACTTCATAACAAGCTTTTTTCATGGTGATAAAAAATAAATAAATAATAACACATTAACATATCATTTGAATTGTGATTAACATGTATAATATTACCAGTGAACTGAAAATGAAAAAGAAGTGATCTGAAGTTCATGGTGACAATAATTTCCTTCAGAGTGGGTCTTATGAAATCCCCTCAAGTAATTACAATATAATATTTCTCACACATATATTATTAGTCTGTACTGTGTTTTGTAAATATACACAGAGCACATGACTTTAAAATGACTCAATTACTATATGTATCAAACCTAAATGGAGTTCATTTTTGCTGAAATATTTGTATTTGTTTTGATCTCTTCTTTTATATTAAATTGTAGCTATTTATGCATACCCATGACGATGTTTTCATATGGAGGTATGTTTGTTGACTCAGCATGAATAAGAGAGATTAAATGAAAACTGAAGGAGTAGTGATTGTCTTGATTTCCGTTAAAAAGCTATTGTTTTCAAATAATATCCCCCACATGGAGTGGCTAGAAATTAAATTTTCGGAAATGCTGCTGCTACACATGCGCACCACGGTTATAGTGAATACTTTTTTTCTGCATATACGCAAGTAGATGGTCGATAACAACGATATTTGCCTTCAGAGTGTCATGACTCCCAGTTCATATTCTCCTGGGAAATTTTTATAGCTGAGAGTCACTGTAACAACAATCCAACTTGCCTGTCTGTCTATACCAATATCTGTGTACTCCCATTCAATTCAATTCAATTCAACTTTATTCATATAGCAGCAAGTTCAACAAAGTCATTTCAGGACAATTTCGCAGAAAAAAACACCCAAAAAAGTTGATGGTTATAGCATTTTGTTCTCTGGCTGCATGTGTGTGTAGTTTCATTACAAAACACAGCACCCACTGATACACATGATAACTACATGATTTTCAGCATTTCTGCTATTTCTGTGTAAATAGACATTGTTTTCACAATGCTGCTTTGAAAATGTGATTTTCTTCTGAAACAAAAACGAAAAAAATAATTTCTTTCTCTTGAAACGATGTCATGTAAATACGGCGTTAGATACCTTTTCCAATGATTTAACAATACTGAAAGCAATGTTACTCAATTTATGATGTTAGTCACATTTGCCCATTCACGCATCTTCAAATGGAGGCAGTTGAAATGTGAAGCGCTCAGTCCATCCATTTGGAACAATTTGTCTTGCTCAAGGACACTTCAACATATGGACGAACGGGGGATCTAAACCTGTAACTTTCCGATTGAAAGACGACCCGCCCTACCAACTGAGCCACAGGCGCCGATGGAACTAACACAGGACGATAACAGACCATTGGCTGAAAATCAAACCATTGTGTTCTCGCTGTGAGACAAGAGTGCTAACCGCCGTGCAGACACAGATTATTTGGATTTCTAAAAAGCAGCTTCTTTCCCAGAAAATGTTTCTCTTTTTTAAAACAACAAAACCGTGGATGGCCGCTGTCACGTGTGGAGAAGAAAGTACTACAGAATGTGCTTGTGCATGCCTCCACTTAATATGTAAAAGAAGTGAGGGGTTTGGTGGGGCTTCGCTGTCCTGCTGTCCCCTCTGATAGTTTGTTTTCATTCTAACTCAGGAATATGATTTATTCTCTCCTTAAGCCTGCACGGCTCTCATCAAACACGCCGATAAATAAGCAACTGTTAAGGCAGCCTTTATATAATCCTGCTATTTAGGGGATGAAATTGCCGGAGAATTACTGCAGTCGCGCTCACAATTTAGCAGAAGAACACTAATGTTTAACAGTGCCGCATTCTTCTTGGTTATGCAAGAAAAGAGGGGAAGAATGTTAAAAAAAAAAAAAAATGATTGGGAGAAAATGCTGAACAAAGCCTAAACATCTCAAGAAAAGGAAGGAGAGGAGTGCAGGGGAATAGATGAAAGGAGGAGGGTTTTTTTCTTCTTCTTCTTTTTTTGAGAATCTTTATGACACACCAGATGATGAACCCTGAATGCACTCTCCGGAGCTGACATGGGCTCTCCAGCCATTGTATAGCACGGTCCTACCTCTCACACAAAGCCCATCTCCACCCTTCACTGACAAGCCATTCAGCGGGGAAAACTCAACACTGATGGGCTCTGACTAGCAGCATTTTGTAGCCTGTCCTCTTTTCAATGGGCCCTCGCTCTCCCAGACTCATGGCAGGACTTTGTAATGGAAATCTGTGACCGGCAAAACAGCACAAAAACACTGTTCCCTGCCTTCATCTGTCGCAATGATTTTATGCTGCGGGTGAAGACAGAGAGCAAGTGTGTGTGTCGGGGAGGGAGAGAGGGAGGGGGGGAGGGAGT
>OMNM01044580.1:19316-29950 GCA_900302745.1 Parablennius parvicornis
TGGTTAGCCGTGTTAGTGTGTCTGAGAGATATTTTATGACCGGGGTTGCTCCACAGACCCATGGGTTAGAGTTCTGTTTGACTGAGCAGCCCATGAATTGTTCCTGCAGCAGTCTGGTTAGCAGAGCCGGCCACAGGGAGCTCAGGCTATTCACTGCCAGCCTCCCGTGCATGTGTGTGTGAGAGAAATAAAAATAAATAAATAAATAAATAAAACACACACATTTAAGCAGTCCACAGATACGGCAGTGGGGAGTTGGCCGCCATTGATTTGAACGGGAGTAGTTGCATTTGTGCCTCCCTTCAGAAGCTTAAAGGATTAATAAAGCAGCAAGGACTTGTCCAGTGTCATTTCTTATATGCCTCTGAGATGAACAGGGGAGGAGGGAGGAAGCAAAACAGTGAGATGGATGGTGGAGAAAAGGAAATTGTTACGAGAAAAGCCTGTGGAATGGGGAGGGGAAAAAAAAAAACAGGATAGGGCTTAGCAGAATTAGGATATAATTAAGAGATGAAAGTTTTATTTTAAATTGACATATCTCCCATTAACAATGTAACTGCGGCTCGTGGTTAAAAACTGTGCTTTGCATGAAAAATCAAGAAAAATGACTTTCCCCGGCATTGGAATAAACTCATGTGCATTTATTAGTTGATGCTAAATTGAACAAGAATGAACATTTTCTTTCCCTGAATACAGAACGCCACAATGAAAAGTCTCTGATTCGACGCACGCTGTGGCTGTAAATTACTTCATGCATGCGCATGCGCATGCTCGCGAGGTAATTACAGTGAGCATGAAGAGGGATGTGGTTCAGGTGTACGACATCGGAAGGGGGAGGGGAGGGTACAGAAACACACAGAAAGTGAAGAGAAATATCAGTCAGTGACTGCAGCACTCCGATGCTGCGCTCCATAAAAGAAAATGCACACAGCATCATTCTCCAGCTGTAGAAGAAACAGAAATTGAAAAGGGCAAATCTGAGTTCGCGCACCTTGGTAAGACTAGCCACTGGCGACAGTCTATCTCCAACTCAGAGCTGCTGAAAAGGGCATGGTTAAAATACTCCAGCTCTCAGCATAAAAGGAGCTGACACACATTCCAATCCATTGGTTATAGTCAGTGTGCGGGCACATTTCTTATGAAAAGGATTTGCTTAAAACTTAGTGGAGGAAAAAAATAAAAGTGGGGAGGCATGGGGCTGCTCAGCAGCGCTGTGAAATCTCAGAGTCAGGATAAAGGAATCAAATTATCAAGTTATTGTCAGCTTGGTGTAATCAGAAAAAGGTCTGTCAGATTCCTGGCTGTTTTTCAATTCTTGCTTTAAAAGTGAAAATGACTCGCGAATTAATTACTGTTCGTAATCACCCAAATTCCACAACCGAGTCTTTTTCACTGGAACATCAATAAAATGGTTTATCTTCTTTAGCCTTTTAATATTTTAGCCTTTTTCTTTGCTTTGTTTTTTAAAGATGATAATAATAAAAATGATAATGATTGTATTTTTATCAAACTTAGTCTCTTGGCTTTCTATTCAAGCTCATGATTTCATTAAAAAAACAATTAAGCATTAGGCCAAATGTATACATTTCAAGTGAAAGGCTGTGGCACTTTGAGCGTCACTTCATATGACAATGGTGCTCGCAGCCACTGAAAACGCAACCTTTCTAAAAGGGGAATTGTTAGGCAATGAGTTTGTTTCTGTGGAAACCTACTATGACCACAGTGGCAAAATTTAGATAAAAATTATTTACCAGAATAAAGAATTTAATTTGGCAGATATGAACACATGAATGACATTGAAGTTCAGAAATGGCACGATCCTTTCTAAAAAAAAAAAAGTCCAAAAGTTCTGAGAAAGTTCATGCAGTCAGTGGAGTGCTGGAAGAATACCACCTTAATATTTCAGAAGAATGTCTTGTGAGAACAATCAACCGATAAGGAGAAGAAAAGTTGATGTATTTTATATGTACCATATATTTATTTTTAGACATGTTCCCTCAGAAACTAGAAAAAGAGAGCTGTTTCAAGTTAGGCGGAGATAACTGAAGAAAGAACTTAAGATTTTGGAGAAGAAATCAATGAATATTTCTTTTCTTCAATAAATCATTGTTTTAAAAGAACATAAAGGTCTTGAGGATAAAATTTTAAAAAAGACAATGACATTTATCTGTTCATATATCATGTAAGATGGATATACGTCATGAGCTAAGAATCACCAAGACTTTCAAAGCCACAAAGTCAGGGGTGTAAAAAGAATAAAGCCTGTGAGCCAATACAAACACACAAGAGGCTCGGCCAAACCACCAAGCATAATGTAAACATTTAAAAAAAACAAACCCCCAAAAAAACATTTTTTTTTTTTTTTGCAAATTTCTGTTTTTTAAAACAACACTCAGAGATATCGCTGATACCTCATTGCTATCAAATTCGCCTCGAAGCCATGCTGTCAGGGTGAGTTTGTCAAAAATACCCTTAATGCAACAGTTATAGAGGATTTATAGACATTTCACTGTAGTTTACACCAGGAGGTTTCATTCAAATTGGCAACATTTTGAGATTTTAGTCATTTTCAGTATTGACATTTCATCACGTATACTCTGCTCCAAGACAAAGAAAAGCTTTTTCAATTTAAAGGTTGTTACAGCAATGTTTTACCATGCCTTTTACTTTTCCGTGTTTGACACCTCCACCATTATCAGAAAAAAAGTTTTAATCAGTCCTTTATCTTGAAACCCATGACGTGCTGACGGATTTCTTCTCTATGTTGTTTCTACCATCGAGAGGTTAAAAGATGTAACGAGATAATTTGACAAACGCAGAGAGTAAAAAAGTAAGATGTTTAGATATCAAGGGTTGACGTAAAAAAAAAGTCAAAAGAAATATTAAAACTTGAGTACAATACAGAAAGAGAATGTTAAAATATGAATGGCGATTTATGAGTCAAGCTTGAAGGATAAAGAGAATTTCTGTTCTCACGCAGTGAAAGCTCTTTCGGGTTAACCAGCGACACAAATTGCTGCAAAAATTCCTGAATTTAATGTATTTTGTAGAAAAGCAGTTCACCAAAGGTTCAGGTGAATGTGAGGTTTAATGGAGACCTGCCAGTCGCTCCATTCTGTCTGTCAGACTGTTTTATAATTCTCCTTCCATTTAAAAGTTGCTCATTGTTCCTGAAACATATTGGATTTGTAGTGCTTCGCTGGTCTGATAAACAGACTGAAGTTCCATTACATCTCACTTCATCCATTCAGTCTGACATTGAAGTGATGTTAGCCGACTTGTCTGCTGCGAGCGAGTGGACGAGGATGGGTCATCAGAGAAACACACGTGCACTAAAAACACACTTAAATGGTTCCTTTCTACAGAATATAGAGATGGAAGTGGAAGGTACACTTGGACAGATTCAGAGTAAGAAAAACGTCCTTTTACACTGGAACCGACATTAACCCCTTCGTCATGGAAGGGACTTTAACTCATCCCGAACTCAACAGGTTGAACAGATGTGCTTTTTCCCCTTTGCTTTGTCAAGGCATCCTGTACTTGCTCGGATGAATGAATGAATGAAAAGTATCATCACTTTTTGAAGGACTGAATTCATATGACAACACAACATACTGTATATGCACTGCTCGATCAACAACTCAAGAATCTGTTTCACTTCTTTATTATTCCCAAAACAAACAGCAAGCAGTTACGTTTGCCATCGGTACACTGTGAAATTTTTTCATTTTATTTTTTTTTTTTAGTGGGGGATGGATGTCAAGGAACAACTGTTTTTTGGCAGAAGTGAAGAAATAAGTAAATTTTCTGGATGCAGACTCGCCAAGAGCTTCTTGGTTCCTGTGAGCAAGAAAGTAATCAGGAGAAATTGGGGAAAGGAAAAAAATCCCCAACAAGGTATCGGTTTCTGAATAACGTGGAAGATATCTTCTCAACTGGAACGCTAACACGCATACTGATTACGCAACAATTTTTGAAAGTGAAAACGCTAAAACGACACATTTCAGACATGTTTTACTGCAATTTTTTTAAAATGATGCCCGTTGGTAAAGTTCCACCTCGAGAGCCGTTCTGAAACAGTTGTGTTTTCGGTGGCTCAGAGCACCGTTGTCATATAAACAGATTCCAAGAACTGGAGAATGAAAGAAATTGACTGTGTACAAGACTAAATTGAACATCACTGGATTATGAACAATTATGTATAAATGTATATTTAAGGCCCTGTCCAAATGAAAACATTTCATGTAATCCCATCATATTTGGCGAATCACACACATGGCGTGGCATTTTAGGAGACTGAAATGGCTTCCAAAGTAGAGGAATTTGAAAACGCTGCTTTGGCATTGACAGACAGATTGGCAAGACACAGATTAGCTGTAAACAATGTCATCGCCCAACGTCTCGATCTGATAAACTCCAACCCTCTCTGTCATGTCACGTAACAACATTTGTTCCTTTTTCAGTATTTACATGTGCCGTGTCTTCTTCTCCATTTTTGGTGTATTTCTGTGGCAGTTACAGTGCCACCTACAGGTCTGGTGTATATGCTACATTCATTTGAAGAGTTTTTCATCATGGTGTGGATGCAGATATTTCCTGTGTGGCAGGGAAACGTTTTAAGAATGACAGGCAGAAAATAGATAATTTTGGCTCTTGTGGACAGGGCCTGAGACTCCAAGTGGCTCTGGCTCTTTGGTTTATATTTGAAAAAAAAAAAAAAAAGTTTTTTAACAAATATTTAAGTGGAAAAATGGATTGATTGATTGTAAAACTGCCCAGAGGTGAAGACAGATGGGAAATGAAACCCTCCAGATTTGGTGCCTGTCCTCCAACATGATTGCACGATTTGTAGAATTTTGTCAGTCTCACAGCTGAATGTTGAGGTGTTGGTTGGATACGAATTAGGTTTCACCGCATGTGACTCAGTGACAGCTGATGGACGAGCAGACTGATTGTTGTAGATACAAAAATGCATCATTTCATTGCATTTTTGATTCAGAGAGAAACAAATCCAAGATTTCTGTTCACATCTGGCTGTAGTGTGATATTTTTAATCATGATTGGTGAGCCATATCTATCTGAACTGTTATACTCCGTCTTCACTGCAATGAAAATGTCCATTCTACATCCAAATAAGAAATAGTAGAGATGTTTGGGTATTGGGAAAGATGTGCACATGTTCTTACAACCAAAGATACACAAACTATAATTCTTTCAATCAGGAGGGAGCAAGGTCAGAGCATAAATGTGAAAAAAAAAAAACTAAAAAATAAATAATTAAGAATAAAAAAATGATGCCGGGACAGATCTGGTTGAATTTACAGAAATAACCTTATTTTTCATGATATGTGACTTTTGGTGTTTTCTCTTATTATCAGTGTTGTTTGGGAATGTTAGAGGTAAGAAGTAGCTCCTGAAAGCTTATGTATCACACGGTGTGTAAAGGTTGGCACAACCAATAAAACCTTCAGCTTTATTTTCTGAAGAGCAGTTGCTTTTTTTTCTCCAAGAAATGTGTTGCGTTTTTGTTTCTAAAGGTCAGTTGCTGCAACCTGGGCTTCTATATTAATGTCACACACACACATGCAACCACTCATTATTATGTTTTCTTGCCTAATTCAAGAAATATCTTCAATTTTAGTCCATATTTAATCTCCAGTGCTCAGGATTTGGTGACCATGTGGCCAAATTTGAAGGTCATTGCGTCTTGATGTGCATTGCGTCAGGAAAGCTTTGACTCGCGCTCATGAGGCAGATCCTGAAAGCTGTTGTATGACACAATGTGTAAAGGTTGGCAGGACCAATGAAAACTGCAACATCCATTGCAAAGAGTACTTTTTCTCGCAATAGCGAGAAATGCTATTGAGCTTGTGTTTCTAAAGGTCATCTAACGACAACCTGTGCACCGGAGTTATTGTCATACACACATACACACACATTATTCTGTTTTCTCACTCATTTCAAGGAATTCTCTCCAATTTTGGAAAACATTTTTTGGCAATCAGTGATCAAAATCACAGAGGACTGAGATTTTGCTATTTTCAGTTCTGGGAATTTTTGCTTTTCTAACTATTCTCTGTGTCATTGTCACACTTATACACATGTTCAGTGTTTTTTTTTTTTTTTACTTTACCTTAGATTATAATTTTGTAATGTTAAAAAAAAAAAGAGAGACATTTGTAGCAGACACAGCAGCTTTCATTATTATAACAACTGCTTATGGTACAACTGCTTTCCAGAACCTCTGTGGATGAATTATTTCATTTCAATCTTACCTTAATTTTACCATTCTGATTTAAGAAAGAAAAGTTTTATTTTATTTTATAAGAATAACCTGTCTCCCCCTGCTAACATCAAACAGACTCATTATTCGGTATTCTTTAGCTTAATGTAACATTAGATCTCATGATATCAGCCATCTTATATATCGCTTATATCCTGTCCAGGGTGGACCCACAGTTCGCTGGAATTGGCTCCAGCCCCCACATCCCTCAACCGGATATAAAAGGTATAGAAGATGGATGGATGGACGGATAGATCATCAGATATGGATCACAAACCAACCTTTACCCAGGGAAAAACTGATTTCCGTAACAAGTAATCACAGGCAAAGGAGCTCATTTCTACCAGTACATACAGAGCTGTGCCACTATTTCGCCCTCTTTCCTGAATTGTGACTAAACCTGTATGGAACAAGCAAATGTCCGTATCGATCAGGGCCAAATGTAATCACGTCCTCGAAAATTAGCATAGCAACAGAACAGATGAAGCCTTCAATTTTCAATTCAATTTCATTGATATAGTGCCAATACAGTCATCTTGCAGCACCTTTACAGAGAAAAACCCAACTATTCCACATGGGCAAGCACAAGCGGTGGTAGAAAAGAAAAAATCCGTTTTAACAAGAAGAAACCTGCAGAACCACACTCAGACGTAGACAAACCTACAGAATCAGACTCGGAAGATATTTTGTACAACCAGACTCAGGTGGAGACTTTCTGCTGTTTCGACTGGTGTTAAGGGATAGAGGGAAAGAAAAGGAACAGTTTTCTGCCCGATAATCCCATAAAGCAGAGATTTTCATTTCTTTGAGACTTGACTCAAAATTAAACATTTAATCTTTCTCTAAAACAAACTGATTAATATTTAGTGATCCAAAGGCAAGGTCACTGTGACTTGATGTTTGTGTGATGTCTGGAAACCTGACACCTTGTGAGTAGGAGGGAGAGAGTTCATTTCTAACAGTGCCAAATAAAAGCATTATCTGAGGCAGAGATCTTTTTTTTTTTTACATCCAGATTGCCAAAATGTGTCGAGCTTTTGTTTCTAAAAGGTCAGCTAACAGCAACCTGCACACCCGTGTTAATGTCAGACACACTTATAGCCACTCTCTACTCTGTTGTCTCAGTAAAACCAAAATAGCAGAATCATAATTTCACAGTTATTGAACCTGAGTGAAAGAATCAACAACAAAAAAAAAAAAATTCTCTCACACATTTGATCTCACACAGAGACGACCTGATCAGCTTTTAAAATGTCGGGGTTACTGTGACCTCCTATTTTTTGTGCATTCCATTTCCTCAACACCGTTCCTACATGCGTACGACAAGTCTGACGATTTTAAGATGAAGATATTGAGAACGTCTGTGTTTCTTCTATTGTTTCCATGTTTGGTAGTCTTTTGTGATTATTGCTCCCTTGGGAATGTCTCCCGATGATATCTCCTCTTAAAATGAAGGTCGGGGAAATTAAAAAAAAAAAAAAAAAAGCCCAAGCAGGACTATAAAGAAAATTGTGAAGCAAAATGTTGAGAACAGCAGTTAAAGCTGCAAAAATAATGGTTTCATCTAAATTCTACAAATGCACCAAACTATTGTTTCTAAGAGTCATAAATTAGCATTGTGTGTAACAGCGTTGATGTCTCACACACTTGTTACCATTTCTTATTCAGAACGAACCACGACGGAGGCTCCATGAGAAACTGGTTGGGTTTTGTTGGCTGGTAGTCAAACATCAAGGTCACTGTGACACGTGTGTCCCATTTCTTTGGAAGCTTTTCCTCAGGAACACGTTGCACCCTCGAAGGAAACGACAGGAAATATTTCTGTCTTTATTTCTTTTGTCTTCACCAACAGGAATACCGATTTCAGTACAAGCCCAAGTATGGGGAAAAAAACAAAACAAAAAACAACCACTTTCTTTGTATGTATCTGTCTCTTAAACTCAGGCCACTCTGTCTTCGAGAGGCAAAGCAACATTATTTTCCCAAGCATATTTCAATAAAGTGCTTCAACGCATACAGCTGGAAAGAGCAAAAGCAATCAGAGAGGTACATAAAAAGAAGTAAAGGTACAGATATGAAAAGCAATAAATTAAAATCAAATAAATCACAAACATAAGGGTGAGTAATACAGCTTTCTTTGCTTCATTTTAAAAGAAATATGAATGAACTTGTACATTTACATGAAGCAAAAACAAATAATTCTTCACTAGTAACTGAAAAGGCTGACTTGATTTGGCTTTTTCATTGATAAAATGATTATAAAATGATCATTTATCTTCTAAACACCCCCATTCCCAGTTTGCTCCGAGTTTGGCCCTTTGGTTTTTCTGTAGTGGCTCCATGAAGCTTTCAATGAGTAACACCTAAATATACCTAAAACATATCAACAATTTATGTTATTTTCATTTAATTGACACACATGAAATTAGCCTTTAACGGGTTTTTAAGAAAGGCTCTCAGACTGTTTTGTGGGTCCCGTTATATTTCATTTGGTGGAAAGTGACAAAAAGAGCTTTATTGGTCATTAAGGTTGGAGACGTCCATACTACACCAACATGTGGTTCACACTAACTGCAAGTTCTTCAACATTAAACTAATTCCATAATGAACATTAAAAAAACCCCCAAAAAAACGAAATAAAGGAACAAAATTAATCTAAATCTCATCTCATCTCTGGAGATCTTTAAACTGCGTGGATGAGCTTAATTATCAAGCCAACCCAAAGAACAGCATCCCATTCCACCTGTGCTGGTGATATCGTATTTCTTTATGACTCACACATATCATGTTTTTATTTCTCCTCCACTGTTAATACGAACGTTGTCTCATGCAGCTCAACTGTTCTGTTGTTTTGCGGAATTCAGTGTAACCTGGTAGATGATTATGACTTCCTAAAAGAAACCAAACCACAGATTCAACGAAAATGAATCCCTCTAAATGACCCATCTGTGTGATTGTGTGTCTGTCCTTCACACACAGTCAGCAGGGACGGATGGAGCACATTTATTTGAAGTAAATTGCAGTGCAGCCTTCAAAACAAACAATTCAGTCGATTTATCAAGAATTTACAATCAGGCTAATTTCCTCTTAAATATGACTCGCTTGCTCCCCACAGTCTTCCCCCACTTTATTTAACTTAAATAACAGCTGCAGCCTGACTCTTTATCTTTACTAAGTATAAAATTCAAGAGTTATTTTATCAGCATGCGTGGCTTTTAAGATTTAAGTTACATTATCAATCCTCTTATGGATATTATAAATATATAAAGCTACATTATAAAGTTAATCTGATAAAAGCAGGAGTCCAGGTGGAGCACGGGTGTCTAACATTAGGCCTGTTGGTCAAAACCGGCTCGCCAGAGTCTCCAATCTGGCCAAACCACTAAGAAAATGGAACTTTTCAAAGATAAAGGTGGTTAGAAGCACTGGAAATGCACCTTTTCCAAAATGTTAATACTGCACATTTGCACAACGACTGTAGTAAATAGTTTTTTCTGCACATGCTTAGTAGATGGACAATAACAACATTTGCCTCCAGAGTGTCTTGACTCCCAGTCCATATTCTCATTGGACTTGGTAGGTTTAAATTGACAGTCACTGTAATAACAATCTATC
This sequence comes from Parablennius parvicornis, assembly GCA_900302745.1. NCBI lineage: Eukaryota > Metazoa > Chordata > Actinopteri > Blenniiformes > Blenniidae > Parablennius > Parablennius parvicornis. Next base: position 29,215 of record OMNM01044580.1, read on the forward strand.
TCGGTCGTCTGTTCACACAAATGTCTTTGTACTCACATTGTTAAATATTATATCGCATTGTTCTGTGTATGTGTGTTTCGGTTGTTTCCACAGAAATGCCCCATTGTCTGAAAATAATGCGTTTTCAGTTGGAATGTCGCATAAATCGGGCCTTGAAATATTGTTTTGTTATTTTCCACTTTCATCATTCACCTTAAAGGACGACAATAAAGACATTCCTTCATATAATTCTGCATTATGATTACATTGCTTTTACGAGCAAGGAACAGCGAGGAATCTTCAAACCTCGAAGAGAAGAAAAGTCCTGGATGTCGTCATAGTGATAACATCACCCGTGCTCACGCGCCATCGACACTATCCCATCTTTCCCCCTCCCAGAAGAGCCATGAGCGGCTCACCGATGTACTGGCACTGAACCATGTTGAGAAGTATTGAGGAACATAATGCCTTGGATGAATGGCTTTAATACATTATTGATGACGGGCTGGTTTGTTGGTTTGTATGTGACAGTCCTTGGAGAGTTTAAGCACAACACTGTTTCAAAGAGACCACTGGCCTCCTTTTCATCTCCTGTTGCTTTAACCCAAATACAGCGGCGCTACGGCAGCTTGATTTGGGCAGACACACACACACACACACACACACACACACACACACACACACACACACACACACACACACACACACACACACACACACACACACACACACACACACACACACACACACACAGGGG
>OMNM01044586.1:0-12331 GCA_900302745.1 Parablennius parvicornis
CACACTGCATTTGCAACCATGGCAACACCTATAATGACCATCACCCCTTTGTAGGGAATGTGGGGAGCAAGGACAAAGGACAGTGTGGAGGAGGGGAGTTGAGAAATGAAAGGAATTACAGCAGGACAAAGAGAAGTGATTTTACTGATTGTGTCTCTTTGTTTCGTCATACAGTATTTATATAATTTTCACAGTGAAGACAACATGAGAGCAGGCAAGATACTAGTATTTCTTTGTGCAGCTAAACACCGAACATTCAGTTGTACCTTTGCAACATGAATGTGTGCTGAGCTGATTGCATATGTGCATATTTCTGTGAACATCTGTCTTTGCCATTTCAAATATCACAGACTATTAAATGTTCCATGAGGAGATGAAAAGGAGGGAAAACAACTGCTACACTCATCAATTATTCTGTCAATATTCAATCTTAACCATTAATATATGCTTAGGGCTAACAAATTGTCATAGATTCTCTTAAAGGGACCTGAAAGACAATCTGTGGTGGAGTGGTGGCTTTAAAAAAATATGAACCACAAATATTTTGAAACCTTCAAATACTGACAGGAAGCAGCAGCAAGAGATTATGTGGAATAATTAGGCCCCTGAATGATTATTTCTGATTAATTTCAAGGGAACAAACAGAGATACACATTTAAAAAGTGAAAGTGGTTTCATGCAATAGATGTGTTTACATCCATCCCTCTTCTATACTTCTCCTTTCTGTTCTGGTTCTCATGGTGCTGATCTGATCTCAGCGAACTGCGCTACCCTGGCACAGGTGAGTAGCCCATCACACAACATCTTTGTCTAGCTTTAGATCCTGATTGGATAGGGTCCATTCAGAAAGAACCGGAGAGCTGGTTTATATGCATCCTCATTGTGGATGCAAGGTGCAAAGCTTACTATTCCTAGAGAAGCATTTAATTTTATTATTAATCTACTGCAGGAACTTTGCAGTGTAACTTGTCCGGCACCATTTGGAGTATGTAATTCAGAAATATTGTGCTATGACTTTTGTAAGCGTCTCGAATAACGGTTTCCAAAAAAACTTTAAAAAAGGCGAATAATTTCCCATTCAAATCGGATGGGAACCAAGTGAAAAACTAAAAATTAAAGCTGTAATCAGCATTGGTCAGGACCTCGGCCTTTGGCCTCTGGCTCATCTGGGTCAGCCCCAATAATGTCCTCTGGCCCAATCATGGCCTCTGGCCCATTTAAATATGAATAAAATACACATTTTTGAAGGTTTTTTATGAAAAAAAAGGACTTTTATGTTGAAAAACATGGGGGATTCTACTTCAAAAGCCAACGAAGCTCTAATTTAGCTAATCCCTAAATATCAATTTTTTAGGTTTTAGGAGTAGTTTTTAAGGAAACAGACTTTTATTTAGAAAATATTTGGAGCTTTTATTTTGAAAGCCAGCTTAAGTCTCTCTAGCTAAAAACTTAATTGTCATTTTGAAGTCAACATTGTAATTTTTCATAAATAAAGACTTAGAATCATTAAAGTATCTATGTGTGTCACTTGGCAGATTAAGTGCAGCAGCATCCGGGACTGTCTCCATGGAAATGGAGCACTGACAATGATGCAGCACCTATGTGAGAGTACAGATTTTATCAACATATCTTGAAAACAACTCCTCAGAGTCCACAGTTTGCGGGCAAAATTTTTCATAAAAATATATTTTGAGAGGAAAATGTGTTGTCTTACAGTCTGTGTGGGTTACGGAGCAGTCAGACGTAAACTTCAGACACCAGGAGGCTCTGTTTGACGCAGACACACGATTTTGCTCCATTGGACTCCATGTTAAATTTAGCTTGTAATCGCGGGAACCAAATATAGGACAGCATTGCTCCCGCTTGTCAAAATGGTCATGTTTTAAAGAATTTTCCCCACATGTGTTGTATCGTCTTGTTTGGCAGGTTCTTGTTGCACTGCTGATCTGTTGGCTATTTCGATCAGGCTCATGGTTTAACCACAGTCGCCACTTGATTGAGGTGTTTGATCACTGCTTCTTATGAGGAGAAATTTGCGTTTCCCAATTCATTTGAATGAGAGGAGGCAGACGGGGGGATTCGGAGTTCCTAACTGTGATGCCCAATAACACGGAAACCGCTGTAGAATGTAAAAAGTTTTGCTTTTTTGATCTGCAGACAGGGGCACCGTCACCTGTCAATTACATGAGCCGGCCTCTCCAAAGTGCACTCATGTCCAGAGGCAGCGGTCTCTCGCTGAAGCTGCCTTTTTTGGGCGAAAATCTTATTTTGAAAGTTAAATTGCAGACTTCCTGTTGGATTTAGGTCAGGGTTACCAGCGCGTGATTTGTATGTCTCGGTGAGACGAACAAAAGATTTTGGTTTGAGCTCCCTGCAACATTCCTACGGGCCGTGGTGGCTGCTTGCACGTGTCTAATTGGTGCTAGAGGGCACATTTGGCACTCTGGGAGTTAATTTTTACAGTTTCGGAAATTAATCACCCGTCCTGATGAGCGTGCCAAATTTGGTGAAGTTTTGAGCGTGTTTAGAGGGTCCCTGGGGTGCTGGAATATAAAAATAATAATAATAACTACTACTATGAAACATAACAAAAGCAATAGGGTCCTGGCCCTCCAGGTCAGGCCTCCTTACCTTATGGCCGAGGTGACTAAAAATCTTCACTTTTCAATGCCAGGCCAAGTTGCCATACTTTCAGCTTGAGACTCCATTCCAACTTTTAAAATGTTGCCGCTCTTGTCTCCTATTCAGAGTTGAGAACATCTTTCTTCTGTCTTTTAACACTTTTAATCTCTCAGATGTCAAGTTTGATGAAGTTTTCAGCCAATTGTGGAGTTTAACATGGTTGTGTATGCAGAAGGTTAGAGTAAGGAGAATTTCCTTAGAGTGCGAGAGTGTGTCGAGACTCGAAAAAAAAAATCTCTCTCTCGTAGCCATGGCCACATTTCTTCCTTTTTGTCAGAACATTATACATCAAAACATAGCTACAAGTCTTGTGCTTCTAATAAGGGGCCACTTTTGTCTGTGTCTCCAACCGTTCTATCGAAACAAAGCAGTAGATTGCAATAAATGTACAATTTCCTCCCATAGACTCCAATGCATTTCGGGGAGACATTCTCTTGATCAGATCCAAAAGTTGAGACATATATCTAAATTCCTCATGAGGAGACGGAAGTGTTGCAGGATACAAGCAGCTGACTGGGCGTCCAGGAGCTTCCTCTGACACTCATGGTAAAAAGATTTTTCAACAATGTCTCATGGTCCTCAGATATGAATCAGTAGTTGGGAAGGAGCGCAGTGCATTTTGTTAAGCTGCTTCTGACTGCAGACTCTGCTAATCAGACACAGGTGGTTGTGTCCTGCATGTGTGTCTGTGTTTCCAGGCTTGTTAATCTGCCTGGTAATGAAAACAAATGATTTCATGCTTTAACATGAAGTGCACACAGTCACACTTACACACATTGCAGACACCATATGATAAGACACCCACCCACCCACACACACACACACACACACACACACACACACACACACACACACACACAAGCATGAGGGGAGAAACAGGAGGGAGAGGAGATGGGGGAAGAGGAGAGCAATTAATAAGGTATGATTTTTTTATGCTAATGCTAATGCTAGGCTAGTTTGCTTAGCAGATTAGCATGTGAGATCAGACCAGATTCCAGGTCAGGGACACCTGGGGAGTAACCTGTGGGACTTTCATGTAGATAACAGGTACTAGCCTAGCATGCTAGTTAGTATGCTAACAAAGTTTTTTCAATTGAGCTGATATCTGGCGGATGGCCTAATGGGAGGGGGTAGGATTACGGATCACTAGCTAATTCGCTGGGTCCCACCCACTTTTGACCACACCCTCAGGTTAGGCTAGTTAGCCTAGCAGATTAGCATGTGAGAAAAGACCAGATTCCAGATCAGGGACACCTGGGGAGTAACCTGTGTGATTTTCAGGTAGATAACAGGTACTAGCTAACAAAGTTTGTTCAATTGCACTGATATTTGGGGGACAGCCTGGGTTATGGATCACTAGCTAATTAGCCGGGTCCCGCGTGCTTTTCACCAAACCCCAGGGTTAGGGTTACATGTATGTTACGTCAGCAAGCTCACATGCTAACTCGTGAACATGCTAATGTGTGCTGTGAACTATACTACGTATAGTAGGGGTATCAGTTGGCGGCAGGAAGCAGGCACAGTTAATATTATTATTAGAGACCGAGCCCAAAAGGCAAGGACCCTGTTGTTCTTAAAGAGTACACCTTCTTTTCAGCAGTGCACCAATCGTATTCACGCTTATAATATTATTTGGGGAGTAACTCTTTGATTAAGGACACCTCGGACACACAGATCCACACCATTACCATTAGTGACCATGCACCTGTCACTATGACACATTAATAGAACAAACACCCCTCCTATTAGACAATGGCGATTTAACACATCACTGCTTAAAGATCCTGACTTCCTCACACTCTTTAAAAAACAGTGGGCAATCTTTTTTAGAAAAAAACAACCTGCCTGGTATTTCTCCCTGTGTCTTCTGGGAGATGGCTAAAGTGGTCATGAGAGGCAAAATCATATCTTACTCTTCACACAAGACCAAAAAAAAAAAGGAAAAAGAATTGGAAGATAAAATCAAAGCTATGGAGATGACTCATGCCACCTCCCAGGATGACCACTTATTGACTGACTTAATTAAATTAAAAATGGAGTTGAATAAATTAATGGAACATAAAATACAATTTCAACTGCAGAGATTATGCCTGGAGAACTTTGAACATGGTAATAAATCTAGCAAATTCCTAGCCAATCAGTTAAAGCAAAATAAAGAAAAATGTACAATCTCCTCTGTTAAAACTCAAAAGGGTAAAGTCACTTATGACCCTCAAGAAATAATACTTTCAGAGAATTCTACAAAAAACTTTATTCTTCTGAGATAGCCCCATCACAATCTGACCGAGAACTTTCTGAGCATAGTTGACCTCCCAAAATTAAAAGACAAACAGAACCAAGGCTTAGAAGCTCCAATTTCAATAGAATAACTGCATGAATCTCTCCAGCACATGCCTGATGGTAAAGCCTCAGGACCTGATGAATATCCTGCTGAATTCTACAAAGAATTTTGGTCCCTACTGTCACCAAGTGTCTTTAGATTAATTGAAAAAAATGTAAAAATCCTCAACTCTCCCCCCGTATACGAAATGTGCTAACATTAGCCTTCTTTCAAAGCTGTAAAAAGACCCCACACTCCCATCCAGCTATCACCTAATATCACTAATTAATGTTGATCTTAAAATAATTAGTAAAACATTAGCAACCAGACTGGAAAAAATCACACCCCACATCATACACCCAGATCAAGCTGGGTTCATTAAAGGACGTCACTCCACTAACAATACACGTAGATTAATTAATCTTATAAACCACTGCCACCACAATAAACAAAAGTCCATCATAACCTTTTTAGATGCAAAGAAAGCATTTTATAGGGTTAATTGGAAATTTCTACATGTCACACTTCAAAAATTTGTATTTGGAAAAAACTACCTCTCCTGGATAAAAATACATGTCACCGAATGCCTGCGTTAAAATGAATGATCAAACTTCTCCAAGTTTTAATCTCAAAATTGGCATCAGGCAGGGGTGCCCACTCACCATCTCTCTTTGCAATATTCATTGAACCATTAGCAAGCAGGCATTAGACAGAACAATAATATAAAAGGAATAGTAACAGCAAATATTACACGTGTTACCCTTCTTCCAAAACAGAGAGACAGATGTCTCTCCAAGAAACAATACAGCTAATAGACAGATTCTCCTTAATCTCAGAATATTCTATAAATTGGAATAAATCGGTAGTCTTACCTATTAACTCCACCTTTCAGCACACAACAAATACCTTGCTAAAACCAGGAAACATCAAATACCTTGACATTAACATCTCAGACAAGCTGTCAGACTTAGTGCATTTAAGCTACATACCTCTTATTAAAACAATAGAAGATGATCTCACTTGATGGAGGACACTTCCACTTGATGGAGGACACTATCACTCATGGGTAGAGTAGCAACAATCAAAATGATGGTTCTGCCCAAAATTAATTACATCTTCTCAATGATCTCAATAAAACCACCAAAAACCTGATTCAATGCTCTTGATTCCTGTTTCTCGAAATTCATATGGAAAAATATACCATCTCGTATAAGTTTTAAAACATTACAGAACATGAAAGATCAAGTTGGCTTAGAATTACCAAACTTTTTTAATTATTATCTGGCCAAGAAATTACTTTATGTTAGAAAATGGATTAGTCCAGAACCCTTGGATAAAGGCTGGCTCGACATTGAAAAAACATTCTGTGAAGATCTCCACATGAGAAATCTTCCATTCTTCAGTAACGTCATCAAAAAACACAGCTGCTTGAAAAACATCAATATCAGCACATCTCTGACAGTTTGTTGGGAATTTCTCAAAATGAATCGATCTTCACTCATCCCTTGCAAACTGGAACAATCTTAACATCCTGCAAAGAAAGAAACCAATAAACTCCCCAAGATGGCAAAACAAACGAAAAAGACACTTAGAACAAGTCTTTTCCAATATCTCCTTTATTCCATTTAATGACCAAGTCAAAACATACGGGATTAGCCAAGACTATTTCGAATATCTTCAACTTAAGTCAATAATACAAACTAAGCTCAATCTTGAACAGGTTGATCTGAACTTGCCTCAAATAATAATAAACCTCCCTAAGATCTCAATATCTAAACCACTTTCTAAAATCATCTCAGTCCTGTCATGTTCAAATATCACAATATCTCTTCCCACTTCCAAATGGGAAGAAGATCTTCACATCAAAAGAGACCCGACGCATTGGTCACAAATTTGTACAATTACATTCATATTGATGAAAAATACCAATGTACAGCTCATACAATACAAGGTCCTTCAGAGAGTTCATTACACAGGACAAAGGATGTTCAAGATGGGTCTTACTTCTACTAACATATGCTCAAACCGCACAGGTGATCTTCCCGATACCTATCTACATGCACTTTGGCTGTGTACACCAGTCCAAATGTTTTGGCAAAAGGTCTGTGAAGTCTTATCATTTTGCCTGGGCCCCCCTATTCCAATTTCACCTTCACTATGCCTGTTGGGTTATCTAACCGATATAAAAAGATAGAAAAATGAATCCTGCATGCTCCTTGTCTCCCTAAGCATCGTAAAAAAGGCTAGCCTCATGAAATGAAAATCCAAAGGTAACCTGAATATAAAGTTATATAAAAACTTACTCTTTGGAGACATTGGAGAGAATGTCTGCTTGTAGGAAAAATCACTTGGCTCAATTTGAGTCAACATGGTCCCCAATAATTAGATATACCATGTAGCCCTGTGGGGGGGGGGGTAGCTCTGCCCCTCTGCCCCTCTGCCCCTCTGCTGCCCCCCTCCCCTCGGCTGGGGGCGGCTGGCCCCTGCTGCCATGTGTCTGCCTCGCCTACGGGGATGGGGGACAGAGGGGGTTCCTGGTGCTGGACGCTCCAGGGTGTGTGTGTGTGTGTATAAATGTGCTTGCCCGAGTATGTGTGTGTGACTGTCAGTACCTGTGCACATTTGTGTCACTTTTTGTTTTACTGTAAAAATAAACCAAAAAATTCTCAACCAGTTTAATTTTGGAACTGTTAACTTCCTTCATAATTTTGAACTATGAACTGAACTATTTTATTTTAAAATTTGTAAACTGAAGTTGAAGTTTAACAACACTGTACACATCCAGAGATAACAACCTGTCACTCCCAGGCTTAATAGTTATAAATGTTGTAAGTAACAAGTGATCAGAAGCACACTTAAAGACCCCGCCCACACGACAACGCCGGTTCATGTAACCATGGTTTCTGTCCTATCATCCACACGACGTGGCATTTTAGGAGCCTGAAAAGAGGTTCCAGAGTGGAGAAATCTCAAAACACCGCCTTGGCTTTGACGTGTGGATGGACTGAAAACGATTGTCATGGCCCCGCCTCTCGACCTATAACCCTTGACCTGCTCCGTGACGTCAGCAAACTACCTGCTCCAGGTTGAGCTGCAGAAACCGCTGATGCTAGTCAATTTAATAAGGACACCTGGATTTGTCAAATAAAAAGATGAGCAGGAGGATTCTCCGTGTCTTCTTCTATGTTTTTGGGTTCGAAGTGTCTTTTTCTGTGTTTGAAATGTTTTCTTCTTCAGGTGTATTCCTGTGGCAGTTACAGCGCCACCTAAAGGTCTGGTACTACGTCGTGTTGAGCTGTCGTCATAGTGATGCGTGGACAGAAATTTCTTTTAAGAACGCCAGGCAGAAAGAAGATTGTTTTGGCTCATGTGGGTGGGGCCTCAGTCCTTCGTTCCTGAATGTTCTCATCTCAGAAATCTCAAGAAGAGAGAAGATGGCCATTATTTTCCCCGCTGTTATCTCACCTTCTTCCTCGCCCTCTCATTTGCCCTCAGGAAGACTCTGCAGCTCACCAGGCTGTTGAAGGAACGAGCGATGGAGGCTCAGGTGTGCTACAGCCTTGGCAACACCTACACGCTGCTGCGGGACTTCGAGAAGGCCGTCATTTATTACTTCAAACATCTGGTCATCGCTCAGGAACTCAATGACCGGTACAAAGCCATGTGTCGTCAGCTTGTCAACTATGTTTCTGAAGTAGAACGTAATTAGAAAGATGTTCGATATACAGTGATTTAGCTGGTAACATATGTCTGGAATCCCAAAACAGATTTTAAGTTGCTTGCACATAATGAGTGATTAGCTATGGTGCTATAATCTACTGCTCCAATGTGTTTCTAGTAAACTGGCAGCACTGTGGTGTAGTTTGGGACCTCATCTATTTTTATAGCCTTGGGAAACCCAAAGAATGTTCTCTAAAGCCTGTGAATACTTGGTTTTAGGAATGTCTATATGTAAATAGAAGTGTTCTCTGAAAAGAATAATTGAGGGCTATGACAGTCAATAATTGTCTCCTGCCAGTTTTTGTTGAGGAATGTACACAAGCTTGGTTTAAGATCAAAGTTTGTGTTATCCTTCATGGGATAGCTGAAGGTGTGTTTTCTTCACTGGTGTGTGTCACTGAAGAGTTGGCGAAGGACGAGTGTGTTGGACTCTAGGAAATATCCACACTGCCCTGGGGAATCACGAGCAAGCCATACAGTTCACAGAGAAACATCTTGAAATTGCCATAGAGGTGAGAGTTTACAGTTTTCCCATGTCCCCAAGGCTGTCCAATGGTTCCAACACACTACACTGCCATCTATTGACGAGAAAGGAAACTGCACAGAATTCACACTTCACATGTCTGGAGCTGTTATACGAAGGTTTTTGTGATTTGAGTCACTCTAATGTTCTCATGGATGCAGACCGGAGATACAAACGGAGCGGCAACAGCCAGGATGAACTTGTTGGACCTCCGGCAGTTTGTAGAGCTGAAGTCCAATTTCAACATTCATCCCAGAACAAGCAGCTCTGCTCTGGGTGTGAACTACCAGGGTTCCCCCGTGCAGCCAGGTAAATCTCTCACACCTCAGGAAAATCTGTCACACATTACGTAATTCCAACTGAAGCTGCTAAGTCTTACCTCCACTGCCTGATCCTCTCTCACATAGAGTTCTGCTTCACAGCCTGGTTGCTTGCTTTTGTTGCTGCCTTAAAACTGACTGAACATCTTTTTAAAAAAAGACATCAAGGTGATTGACAAAGCCTCAATCTTCATATAATTGTGCAACTTTAAAGAAATATCAACTCCTCAGCTTTGAGAATTTTAAATTATTTAAAAGTGCCTGGATGCCTATGGATGTACAAATCCATCCATAGGATGGTCCCACCGCCCCCAGAGGATTTTATCAAAAAATATATAGTCTTACTAATACCAGGTCAGCCACCAGGGGTAATTGTGAAATAAATTTAGAAAGTCCTCTTTTGACCAGAATGCCTTACCTATTTAAGGTTGTACAAACTGGAACACTATATCTCCAGTTATCCCAGAAAGCTGCATCTTTGTCGGTTTTGAAAAACAGTAGAAGACATGGACCACGAACAACCAAACTTATCATCATGAGGACAATCATGCACATCAAATATATAATTTTAAAAAACGGGCACTTTACCAGTGTCAGACTGCTGTGTAAGCACATTAATAGTTGTGGTAGGTTTTTAGGATGAGTTATTCATTGTCCTTTTCTTTTGTTTTACCAAATCTTTTTTATGTGTTTGTAATCTTGTATGGTTTTAAGAGGGACAATGGACGGAAATTAGCCTCCTGGTAAATCCGGCATATTTACTGTCACCTGGTGAATAGATGGCTTGTTCATTAATATGCATTGTCCTATTTAAATAAACAAATAAATCAAATTGAAAAATATTTTTTTGTTTTAACTTACATCAGACCAGAGGGTTTCTTGGTTTTTTCCCAAAGTGTGGCAGAAGCCTTGTAGCTCCTTTTCTAGCACTATTTGTTTCCTTCTTACTTCATGTAGAAATATGATCACAGGAATAGATGGAGGTGGTTGTAAAACCTTTAATTGAACACATGATTATAGAACAGAAGCTATATTGAATTGTAATTGAGACAAACTAACATCGTCATATCAACTTCCTGTACAACATCGATCAGGTCAGGTCATCCAGCCATACTTCGCACACCCTACAGACGATCTGTTTCTGATCTTCTGTATCTCAGTGATTGGATTCTAATGAAGTGTTTTCCAGGAAACACAGTTGATTGTTTTCTCTCTCTCTCTTTTGAAAACAAGATCCAAAAACCATTTGAACTTGTTTACAAAAAAAAATAAATATTCTGATGTTTTGATAAGTTATGATCTCATGTTGTGAAAATACTTTGTTAATGCTGTAAAATGTGTATATGTACTTGAATATTTTCTTTTCACAGGGGTTAAGTCTCTGTCCATCACCGAAGGCCAAATAGAGAACCAGGATAGTCAAAGTCCTGAGAACAAGCAAAGTGGAGATTCTGCTTCTCATCCAGTGAGTATAAAATAAGAGCAGTGACTGTTAGAGAGGGGTTTTTTCATCTCTGCCTCCAAAACAATCCATATGGTTCACAGTAAAACTCTTCAGTCTGCATATGCATCATATCACTACAGTTTCTAATGGGCAATATTTTATGAAAAAGCAAATTCACATCTAAGGGCACCTATTATTAAAAATTTTTCTGCTTCTGTTTGAGGGAACATGTACTATATTATTAACAGTACTTATCACAAGTGATTCCTGATGGATGTTGATGTTTGATTTCAGTGCAGAACTGTTTTCACAGTAGAATATCATCATATTGAGGAAACAATCCTCATACACCTCAAACATTGTTCACCCTGTGTTATCTAGGATTGATTGAAACTGTCTAAAGAGTAATTCCTTTCTTTCACATGGAATTTGTGTGTACAGGACTCGGAGGAGGATGCTTTTCCCGGGTCTTCTAAAAGCACGGCCATCAAGGCTTCGACTAAGCTCCTCCTCTTCCAACAGCTGATAAGCAAAATACACAAGGAGAACAAGTCGCCTGCTCAAGACAAACCTGACGACGCCTCACCATTTAAAGACCGACCTGAGAACACCACCCAGCCTGCTGACCCTGAGCCAGATGAGCCAGTGTCTTCCAAGGTATTTTAGGTTATTGACGCTTTTCCACTTGTACCTACTCGGCCCTACTCGACTGTCCTTTGACACTTTTCCACTGCATGTTAGTTCCTGGTACCAGGTACTTTCCTGGTTCCTGCTCGGCCGAGGTTCCCAGCAAGCTGATCCCAGTCAATGAAGTCGGCAGCCGACAGGCTGCTGTAATTTGCCGGCGCTTCATGACACAGATGAGTCGTGGGGCAGCTAATTTCTTAAACCGATCAAAACAGAAACACTTACAGAGATAGACGCACAGAAATAAACCCTGTGGAGCAGAGATGAGCTGCAGATTTTGGTCTGGTGGTGACCAGAGGATTCAGGAGCTTGACAGAGTGACCTGCTACGAGTATCAGGTCTCCAAGCTACGGATAGCGGTGTTTCAGATGAACTGGTATCCCTGTTAACTGGTGACCGGCTTCCTCGAGGGTCTCCTTTCTATAGCAAATGATAAAAACCAGACCAAAACCCATAGCTGTCCTGGTGAATGTTGTTTAACAGCATTTCCAGTAAAATTTAGACTATCAGACCGTTTTGTTTTAACATCAGCTGCTGCTAATGGCTGGTGGTAGAAGTCACCATTTCACAGTGGCACCAGTGAAATCGAAACACCGGACAGTGAAGCACAATTGTAACAATCCACATTTTATAAT
>OMNM01044587.1:0-15003 GCA_900302745.1 Parablennius parvicornis
ACTGATATTTGCTTAACCAAATCCTCAGAGAAGGCAACCCTCTTTGATCCACTCCCAAATGCACTGCGTCCGCTCTCATTTGGTCGTTCGTCTGTCACGCTGTCCCGGTGTGTTCGCCCGTGTGTGTGTATGTGTGTTGAACAAGAGAACGAGGGATGGAGGAAGAGAGAGAGAGAGAAGGGAAGCCTGCAGACAATGCCCTGCATTTTACCCAGCTCTGCTGTTCTTCCGTCTGCCGTGTCCTCGCTTTCTGTTCCCTCTTTAACTTGTCTTTTTGTGTGTGTGTGTGTGTGTGTGTGTGTGTGTGTGTGTGTGTGTGCACACTGCTGAGGTCAGACTGGCACAGGCAGGCATTGCTGTAAGCAGAGCTGTTGTCTGTGTGTGTGTGTGTGTGTGTGTGAGAATGTGTGTGAGGAGGTACTGTTTTGTGGCTGAGACTATTGGCAAGAACGCCAGGGTTAGACGGGGCTTGCCCCTTTGTTTTTTACACACGAGATGCACCGAAGTAACCACACAGACACACACACACACACACACACACAGACACACGCCACCTGTGAGCGGAGCTGCATTGACTCACTCCCGTCCTGACTCAGACTCATGCTATTTAAGGCTCCAAACTGTAAACTCCCACCCATATTGGAGGGATTCCTGCTTAAGGATGAAGAGCTCACTTCATCATTATCTATCTGAATGAAAATATATGTGCTGAACATTTCGAAACAGGCGTCTTTGTATCAGATTGTAGCTTCCTCCTGTACACCGTGCTGTCTGTCTATCGCTGGTTTCATCTCTTCTATTCAGTCTGTCATGTCGAAGCAGAACATGAGTGAGAAGAGAGATCTCATTGTATCCCGAGACTGAAAAAGACACAGGTTTTCATAATCACACCTTCTCTCAGTGCCATTGCTTCTCTTTCTTTCTCTACCTGATACCCCCACCTTTCTCCCTGGCTGTCTATCTCTCGGACTATTGAAGTTATTCATTGTGGGGCCTCACTTTTTTGAAAGGTGCGTATTAAAGCCTTCCAATGGCAAATGAGTCACCCGGTCTTTCTTTTCTCTCTCACCAGCGAGCACCTGTCCTGCGCCTTCACCTTCTTCTTACACGGCGAGAGCAACGTGTGCACCAGTGTGGAGATTAACCAGCATCAGCCCGTCTACCACCTCACAGAGGAGCACCTCACCCTGGCTCAGCAGGCATCCAGTCCCTTCCAAGGTCAGTCCCCACTTCACCCAGCAGCTCCACCAAAACTGTTAAAGTAAACACGTTACACAACAACAGTAAACAGTAAGTCCTTCGTGAATTATGCAGCCCCCCACCCCACCCCCGAGACACCTAGAAGCAAATCCTGTATGTAAACTTGTTGAGAGCTGTAAATATGATGGCAAGTTTGCCCAAGGATGGTTGTTAAATAGGTTGTCAGTGTGTGTGTGATGCCCACATTTTTTCCTGAAAACCACATCAGCATGGGCGAAACAGACGAGTCATCCTCTGCTGAGTCACTTTGATTCGACCCCCGAGTGGAAAGACACACACAGTCATAATCAGACACATTGTTAAAATCAACTTTGGTCACACTCAGTTCAGTGATGTGGACAATATAGCATGTGGCTTATCACCAAGATCCAGAGTAAAAGAGAAATAAAGGACTTCCATCTGTTGTTTTATACATCAGCTGTTTTGGAAGGCTGGCTGGGCATTTTTCCAAAAGGTTATCAGTTGTTGGTTTCACAGGTAATAGTGGTATGATTGTTATTTTAATAATTTTATATATATTCAAACCTAAACCTTGTATAAGGTGGAATTACTCCAAATGACTTACGGGTTATTTGAAGGTTTAAAAAAGTCTATTTTGATTGAAATGTTAAGATTTAAAGTTAATTCTTTAATTGTTAATTGATGAATTAATGACGTACTATTAATTGAATTAGTGTCCATGATTCACAGAAGTCTGTGTGGTATTTACTGGCTGTTAACACAATGTTTTCATCTGAAAGTCACAACATGTATAGCGTTTTGGTGATCCTTTACACAGCAATGGTACTCAAAGCCACTGAAAATGCAACTTTTTGAAAATGTCTCCTTGGAAACAGGGAAAACACAGCTTTTCTGAAACACTGCGCATGGGCACCATGGTCATTATGAATAGTTCTTCTGCACACGTGCGAGGAGATGGACAACAATGTTTGCCTCCAGAGTGTCATTATTGCCAGTACATATTCTCCTGGGACTTGTTGGTTTATATTTGACAGTCACCCGGAATAACAATTTAACTTGGTCCTCTGCCCACATGAATGTTCATCTACTCCCTATTGTTATTGTTTATACTGTATTGTTCTCTAGGTTTCATTATTAAAACAAACAGCACCTACTAGTGGTCTTACCTGAAAATTATGCTGTTTTCAGCAGTTCTGCCTTGTAGACAGACAAAACTGTGAGTTTTGACTTGAAACTCTGCTCTTTCAGCTGAATGTCTATGAATGTAAACACAAGGATATTAGTCTCCTATAGAGTCTATTTTTTAAGGGTTAGTTTAGGATCATCTGAATGAAATAAATGTACAAATGACCACGTATTGATTGTTTTATCTCTCATCAGAAAAGTGGTGTTGCACCAAACTCCAAACTGTGAAAGCAATTTTCTTTGTGACTTCAGCTTCAGGAGATTAATACTAGAACATTTTTTTTTATTGTAACCATAAATATAATGCATTATTAAAGTTTGGTAGTTTAGAGCCTTTTTTCATACTTACTTACAAATGTTTGTGGCACATACTTTGCCTCATATAGGGTATCTTTATATCATAAACACAACTTCTATGCGGCAAAGGAAGAGGTGACAAAGGGTTTGAAACAACTGTCCAACAACTAATATCAATTCACCATATAGTGGTTGTCGGGTAAAGCTAAAGGAACAACATAAATAACTGTGCTATTTACTTTTTTTTGTTTGTTTTTGACTGCTAGGGCAATAACTTGTGCATCTCATTATTCGGTCAGAGAAACTTTAAGATGTCCATCGTGTCATTTCAGATGACTCCATCCTCCGTTTATTCAATATAATTAACTTACATATGAACCACAATTAATTGTGGTAATGAAATCTCCAATCACATTGAATGACGCTCTCAGTTTGACACTTGTTGTGGTTAGTTTACAAAAGGCTTCTTTTGCTTGTACCGACATACAAGTTAAATTCATCAAGCAGCAAAGACCCCATTCAGACTCCTGAGCGCAGCACAACCCTGCTGGCTTAAGTAGATAAGGTGGATTGTGCCACATAAATAAGTGAGATGTGCTGTCAGAGATTTCCTTTTTTTTTTTTTTTTGTTTTGTAAACAATAAATCTGAAATGCTCAGCGTAAGTGCAGGGGTGTAAATTTTTCTTTTTTATTTCTTTTTGAATGAAATGCATTAGCAACCTGCCCGCGCTGTGTTGGGAGCTGTTGCCAAGATAATGCATATATAATCTGCTGTCAGGCTGTCTTTCATTACAGATTGGCTCGCAGCCAGTTTTAAAGAAAAGCCTCCGTAGTCACTTTAAATTATATTGTAGTGTAGTTATAAAAATCTGCAGCTCTAATGATATTCCATCATTGGCTCTAAATTCATTACAGCCAGCCCAAGCCAAACACTGTGTAATCCCCAAACTATTGTCTGCTTGCGTTTCCACTCACACGTAGGAATGTTAATGTGATGACAATAATATACATTCTGTCTTCAGTTGTGTGGCGGAGGAAACGCTTTGCGTTTTAAATGATTAGATTGAGCACATCCATCCTGTCATCGTCACATCACAGGGGAGGTACGACTGCACGCTCCGGCCCGCTGCTCTCAGCTCTCTGGTTTGGATTCCTGCTGACGTCCCTCAGCAACATTAAGTCACAATGATGGCCAATAGTTTGACTAAACAACATGTCACCTGAGCTACTCTCAGGGGGGCTTATTTTAACAGTCTAAAGTGCACGCATCTGCGCATGCTTGGCTTCATTTTTTCTTTTCATCTGTGTATAATACAGAGAGTCTCGATCGCTGTCGACAATCTAATTTCAGCTGGACTGAAATACTGCAGGAGCATTTAAACAATGTCGTTTTCATGTACGGTCACTCTTGGGCGCTGTTTGTTTTTGTAATGAAACAACACACGTGCACAGAGAACAATAAACTATAAACATTAACGATGGCGAGTAAACAGACATGCATATGGACAGACAATGAAATCAGGTTGTTATTCCAGGTGACTGTCAACTATTAAACTACCAACTCCCGGGAGAATATAGACTGGGAGTCATGAAACTCTGGAGTCTGCCGTTGTTGTTATTGGCCATCAAATGAGCATGTGCAGAAGAACCACAGAATTTTTTTTTCAGTGTTTTCTCTGTCGTGGCATCAGAGCCCAAGCTTTTTCAAAAACTTGCATTTTTCTCTGTTTACACTGAGACACAGTGGCAGCTGTTTGGAAAAGTTTCATTTTCAGTGTCTTCTTATCACCGTTGTCGAATAACTGGACACTAAATTGCTTCATTTTAAAATGTTGTTGAGTCTTTGACAGCAAACCTCAAAGGGCTGATCAGGAATAACAGTCACTGTGATTGAATCATTGCAGTTTTTGGCCCAATGACTTCATGTATGACTCCTCTGGTTCAGACGCTTCAAAGTATACGGAGTGTGTTTTGTAATTATAGGTTGCAACATCAAATAAACCAGGTAGAGTGGAGTCTCTCATTCTTTTCTTTAAGAGTCGAGTCTGACCACATTGTTTGCCGTAGTCTAAAAAACGGACACCTGTGACAGTGCAGAGATGTTGATTGTTGAACAAATAAACTGACTATGTGACCACTTATCCATGTGAAGTCATGATGAGTATCCAATAGGTACTCATCATTTTACTGTTCTCTAACTAAGGTTAGACAGAAGAAAACTCCTGCTGCTGTATGATGATGCATATCTTTAATAAACTCGGAGAAAGGACAAATAAGTAACACGCCGGAAGCAAGGAACACAACTTCAGCTTCTTTTGTTTTCATAAAACAGTTTTGTGTGTGCTCAACAAGTAACTTTGCCATCTCTGCAAAGGAAAGGATACGTTTGCACCACTGACTTGTCACAGTTGATCGGTATTGCAGTTAAAGCATTTGCCTTTGAGGCTGTATAGGTGGCAATAGGTAAATGACAACTGTGTCATTTCTTGTACAAAGCTCCAAATTCACACAAATACAAACCACAGACATTTAATATCTTAAATGTCACTTTGCAAACATTAAAATCCTGTAAATTGACTTCATTATTTCCTCAAAACCAGAAAGTGAGTGACTTACAAGCCTTAAGTAGAATTTATTTTCCTCTTTTCTCAGGCTTTGTTGGATGTGATTCAACCCTACTCTCTCTGTAAACCCTCTCCTGAGTAATAATAGTGATCACTTTGTCCATTTACCAGTAATTCCTGCAGAGCCAGCCCCGTCACTGTCTCTAGAGCCCCGCTGAAGTGACGTGATAATACCCCTCAGTTATACTCTGCTACCTCGAGCACTGAAAATAGAATCATTATTATTGGGCTCTGTCATAAGGATTCCAATAGTTTTGTTGATGTATTATTTAGTCATTTAAGTTAATTGTATTGGTTGCTGGTGGGCATTTAATAGTCACTGATAACAAATTACCTTCCTCCTGCTACCATATACCACCATGTAGCACTATCATGTGCTACCACCTACTACCATCTACTATGTAGACTACTAGGTACTACCATAGAACACTATGTACCACTGCCATGTACTACCACATACCACCACGTACCACCATGTACTATCATGCACCAACATACACTACTATGTACTACTAACGTTTACTACCAAGTACCTCCATGTATCACCATCACTGCTTTGTATTTACTGTTTTTATAAACTTGAGTTCAGGACCCTGACTCGTCCTTTGCTGTATTTGATAGAGAAGTACTTTGATTACTCTGGTAGTGAGATTGAAATATTAAGACGATGTTTTAATTCTCATTTTAACGTGACGCGTTGGACACGCCCTCAAACCCGCCTCGAGCACGCTGATTTATTCGAGCCTAAACGAAGCAGATGTATGCGTCTGTGCTGCGTTGTGCAATCAGTGCAGTGAGTACGGTGTGTGTCCGTACACAGGTGTGTGTTCTCACCACCGCAGTGTATCTCCCCCTGGCCAACCAAGCATAGCGTTGAGGAAGGGCTGACTTCCATCCCCCTCTTCGTCCATCCATCTCTGTTTCCTCCTCCCCTGTCCTCTGTCTCTCTGTCTCTCTGTCCTTCTCTCTCTCTCTCCACACTCACCTCTGCCAAGCTTGGTTTGCTGTGCGGCAGAGCGCTCCGGCAGGCAGAGCTCTCCAGGATGTGACCTCATAAAAGGGCGCAGAGCGAATGTAATGAACTCTCAGCCCATTACACTGATCTGAGCACATTTGACATGTCTTCAGGGAGCCGGAGATAGACTCACGGCCAGAGCGAGGCAGAGGCAGAAGGGATGGATGGAGCGGAGGGTGAGGTGGGGATGAGATAGGAGGGAGAAACGGTAAACCATTTCCGTAATTGTGCTGAATTTGATCTCTTCTCTACAACTGCCCTCGGGTCTTACGATTGTATGCGTGCGGCAGGAAAAGCCGAAATGAAAGCGTAAAAGGGAGCGGGCTTGAATTTAATCAAGGTTAATATGATCGGCCCTCGCTGGATGTTGTTTTGTATGGCAACATAAATAACCCTTTGTTCTTCTCCTGGTTGTCTTTGCTGATGTTGTCTGAGGCACTTTCAGAACTTATTGTCTCACAAGCTGCTTGCATTCGGTGCCCTAGTTGCCTCTTGGGTTTATTTGAAAGCAGAAAGTATTATTCCTCAAGGAACCAGACTTGCTCAAGGGTGCTTCCCTCCATTCCGCCGCTGTCTGAGTTATCTGTGGCTGCCACCTGCCAGCCGGGTCCTTCCAACATCCACATGTGAGATTTTATTTCAACCAACGTTGTCCAAACCGTCTCATTGTAAAGTGGTAATCCTTGATGATTTCAGCCCGGGCTGATTTGGCAACAAGCGTGGTTACCGTGGTAACAGCGAGTGCGGCTGGCCACAGCACAGCTACTTTGTCAGAAATACAGTTTGAGGGCAGCTGGTGCATCTGTTCCCCTCACAACTGAATAAACTCTGCCGGATTTGAATGAAGCAGTCAGTCCATAATCTCGGCAACTACAGTGTGATTTAATGCGTAACGAGTTGAGAGTAACTTTGCACGGAGCCACATGTTTGGAAGTTTGAGGTGTACAGCCTGTTGATTCGCTAGTGCTCCTGCTTGCTCATCCTGATCCACTGATGGAGGAAACACACAATATCTTCTGCTTTGCTATATAGATTCTCATTTACGTATTTGACCCTGAAAACCTTTAATAACGTTCATTCGTGCGATCCTTCCATGTATTGTTGTATGTTTAATCTCAACTCTTTCAACACAATGAAGAAATATGCGCATTTTTTTCAGACAACCTCATCTATCACACTTGTTTTTTGTCAATACCTTTTTACTTAGACCCATCCCTGAAGCAGCTCCCGTCTGGATTAAGACAGAAGGCTACATCACACAGCTCATTTTTTCCTTGGGGTGCAATAAAAACCTACATACAAACTCAAACTGTGCCCTCAGTCGTGCCAACGAATGCTCTCTGTGTAAAGCGTGTGCAGACGTCCTCATGTGTCAGCATTCTATGTAAAAGTTGTTCTTTTTTATTTATTTCTAACCTGATTAAACTGTTGATTAACATTTCATTTGAAAACATGTGTAAAGATTTTCATTTTTACCCTGGAAATGTATCATTCTTATTTTTTGCTTCAAGAAATCCAAACATTTGATTGGTTTAGGGAGAGAGCAGAGGTCACCATTGTTTTTTTTTTTTTGTTTTTTTAATTTTGAAGTGGAAGTCAATTGTCAAAATAGACACTTTTTAAGAAGAAGACATACAAAATAAATAGATTGTCAGAGTTATCATAGTATCACTTGATGCAGGGGTGTCAGTGCTTGAGGCCTGTGGGCGGAAACCGGTCCACAAGAATCTCTAATCCGGCCTGCTAAACCATCAAAGAAAACATTGATATTTTTTAAAAACAATTTTCTTAGAGGTAGCGGACACGACACAACACTGAGACCTGAGCTGAGAAATCGGTGATGCTGCCACGAAAGCTTGCAAACTGGCTTTAGCTTCAAAGCCATGCTGTCAGAGGGAGTTTGTAAAAATATGCACGATGCAGCGGATATAGGACAAGTTTAGGAACATTTCACGTTTCATTGCAAAGTTTCATTAGAATTGGCTTTATGTTGAGGATTCTAGTCATTTTATAGAGTAATTGTTTGTTTTTGGGGAAATATACACATTATCATCCCGTATAAACTCAGATTACAGGTACTCTGAGTAGCAGTACAATACAGTCCTATGGAGCTACTTTAACAAAGTGTATGTTTTCCTGGTTTTTGACGATGCTGTCAGGAAGGTAATAATTCAGCTTTATGGGTATTATTAAAGTTGCAATAGGTAGTAGTGACCTTGTCTGCGGTACAGTCTGAGGTGTTTCAAATATTCTGCCCTGCTGAAGAATGAAAAGAGTTCAAAGTCGATCTCCCCTGTAATTTCAAGAAAATGTCAGCATTACAGTATCTCCACAAAAGTAAAATTGCTGATTTTACTGGATGGTATTAGATTGTGCATGTGTACCCAGTGGAGTGGCCAGTGAGTTTGTATTCAACATTTATAAGAGCACAGAGGGATTAAGGTTCACTGATTGTCAGAAAATTGATAAACCTACTATATACAGGGATCCTAAGTGAGCACAGACCTATGCAATCACTGCTTGAGGATTTGCTATACATAAATAACAGCAAACAGATTTGTTTCTATGGAAATTTGATTATTTAGTTTAAATACTTGCTAGCCTTGGTTTTTAAAACCTGTAATTAGCAGTTCTTTGTGTGAGACGGCCAGTCACCAGCTCTATCTCCTCTGAAGGACTGAATGGATCTCTCCTTCGTCGCTGTGTCCTTTCCCTTTCCATTGTCTCCTTCCATTTTGCTATCATGGAAGCTGTTCTGCGGTCCAGCCACCGGATCAATACCTGGGGACCAAGGCCATCCAGTCTAGTAATGACATACTCGAAAGGCAGAGCAGAGAGGGACATTAACAAATGCTCGCTCACACACCCACCCAGCCATTATAACCCCTCTCCACATTCCAATGCATAATAGATACAGAGAAAGAGAACGGATGCAAAGCAAGATGACAGGTTGTGTGCGCACCTGTACGCATGTCACCAGTCGATATGCATATGCTTTCTGTTCTCATATGTATGCATTATGCATGTTGGTTTATGGCGCTGTCTGCACCGGCTGATGGATGTCGGTCTGTTCCATAAGCAGACTGATGGCTTCTCCCGGCGACTCTCAATATGTCTGTGAGGTCAAGTGTGTTTGCCGAGGAGTGGCCCTCTTATAAGCCTCTGTTTATGGGCTCTGTGAGGCCACTGCTGCCCAATAATTGGCGCCTGCAAAGGTCAAAGCACTGTAGATCTGGATGGAGACCGCACAGTGGCAATAAAGGAAGAGAAAGAAAGGAAAGGATGATCAAGATTAGAGGAGGCATTGTTTGCAAGAGACAATATAGAAAGAAAAGACAAACACTGGGAATGAATAGAATGCACTGAAAAATCTCTTTAAAACCATTAAAGTTAAAGATCCAGAAAATATCAACAAAAGAAATCACAACAGAAGTGATCCAGGCTGACGTTGTCTCGTCTTTCTTCTCTACCCTTTTGTCTAGTGATCCTGAGTCCCTTTGGCTTGAACGGGACGCTCACCGGCCAGTCGTTCAAGATGTCAGACCCACCCACCCAGAAGCTGATAGAGGAGTGGAACCAGTTCTATCCAATCAGTCCCAGTGCCAAGGGGTGTGTGTCAGAGGACAAGGCGGAGGACATGGACTGGGAGGACGACTCTCTAGCCTCGGTGGAGGTCCTCGTTGGTAAGATTTGTTAAATTTTCTGCTCATTGAGGATGTCGGATTGTCTTGTTTTATACCTGAACATCATCATGTGTGTCTGTAGGCGGTGTGCGTATGGTGTACCCTGCCTGCCTTGTGCTGGTACCGCAGTCAGACATCCCTGTCGTGGCCCCTGTGGGGTCCTCCCACTGTACTGCCGTCTACTCCGGTGGCCACCAAGTGCCTGCTTCCCAGCGAGAGCCTGCCATGTCTTTGGTGACCCTCACCCCTCCAACATCACCTGAGGAGGCACAGACAGGTAGTGGAGCAAAAAAAAAAAAAAATGGATTTATAAGACTTAGGTCCCCAGTAAAAGCTTTCTCTTGACATGGTCGGGTGAGTCGGCTATTTCTTTGTGTAATGGTCTGTTAAACTGGCTCTCTCTGTCCCCAGTGGACTCTCACTCGGCCCAGAAGTGGGTGAAGATGCCTTCATCATCCGACGCGTTCAGCGTGGACAGAACAAGTCACCATGGAGGGAAGATTCCACGCCGGCTCGCCAGTCATGTAGTGGAGCGTGTCTGGCAAGAGTGCAATATCAACCGAGCTCAGAACAAGTGAGTCCACCACAGTGTCCCGAAAATCTGACCATCGCTGCTGCGCTGCATGCGGCCTGAACCTTTTGTTACTTAACATCTGCACCTGCAGCAAAACATAGCGGGGGAAAAGTTATTTCACTGTGAAAAGTGCTTTGAAAGCACAAGTCTTATTATTTTTTAAAGAAATTGAACTGCTGGTCATTATGAGGCAAATATTACTAACTAATAAATTATACTGAATTTTGAGAAAATATGCAAATACTATGAATGTATGTTCGCTGGCTAGAGTTGTCTCACATGCCACTGTTTCTAGCAAAATGACGTCTTCTGGCTGCTTTATTAAAAGAAGATAAAAATGGAGTGTATACCCACTTCTCCCAGGAGCACGACATCACTGCTTTCACACACACCTGTCACACACACTGCTTCTAAATAGAGGCAAGAAAGAAAATATTATTCAGATTGGAACAGAAGACACGTTCTATGTCATTCCTAAAAAAAAAGGTCCACATGTGCTGATTGAAAGCTGTTGATCTTTTATGGAATAAATATACATAATTGTGTCATCGTAACTCTGATCTCAGTCATTAATGTGGGATGTATGTGCAACAAACAAAAAAGACACAAGCACTGTGTCCAAGGATTGAGATAAGCATCTAAAACGTTTTTATTGATGTATGTTGCAATATTTACTGCCCTGTGTTCTGATCTGACATCTGTCACATAAAAACTACACTTCTGTTTTAGGTGTCAGCGCCTCATTCATTTATGCAAATTTAAATCAAACAAGAATAAACTGGAAGGGCTATAATGATCAGAAATAATTAATATAGGAGTGTTCTGGCAGTTTTGTCTCTTTGTCTTTTGGGCTATTCAGCATCAGTGGATCTGACACATTGGGAGCGCCCCAGTATCAGCGGCCCTTTGACCAAGCACAGAATGTCGGCTACAGTTAGCTGCTAGCTTGTCAGGCAGAGTCTCATCGCTCCGAGGAGGGTGATGAAATCAGCCTTGGTTCAAAGCCTCAACCGATTGTTACTGTGTACTGAAGGAAACTGAGACAGGGCCGTGCACTTCTCATGCTGTCATCATTTTATCATTTTATCATATGTATTTGAGCAATTTTAATATAAGGTTTCCTGTCGTTAAGCTAAAGCGCACACAGGTAAGAAAGAACAAACCTTCTGCAGGATTGTGTTTTAATGTTTTTTTTTTTTTTTCTCTCTCTCTGTCACTCCCCAGGCGGAAGTTTTCAGCTGCCACAAACGGTACCTGTGAAGAGGAGCTGAACGAGAAAGTGGGAGCCTGGGATTTCGTGGGGCATTCGCAGAGGTCGTACTGCAGCTGTTCGAGGTCAGTCGCTGGTGTACACTGCAGGCGGGCGTTGCTCACCCACATGTGCACTCAAAGACATTTCAAAGAGGTTGCACGGGTCCACAGGGCTTTGAACGGCGGCCCAGAGGGCCGGAGTCAGCAACATATCGGCAAGTTGAACTCGCGTCTAGACTTTGACAAGCTTATTATTCTTCATATTTTTCAATTTATCATTATTTTGTGTAAGTGACAGCTGCGGCGGGGCTGAAGCCTCCGCTGGGCTGCGTGTTCCTGTAAGTCAGACTTTTTTCATTCCCGCTCTGATGGGTGTAATTTTAAGGGGGAAAGAATAGTTTGACCTCTGATAGAGCTCCCCAGGTGCACTGTGAATGTGAAAAGAGCATATGTGTGGCTTTCACCCTCAGAATGTTGACAAATGAGCTTAAAAAGTAAATAGGTTCACGAGTGTCTGTTTAAATGTCACTGTTGTTTTACCTGCAAGGACGGTCGCTGCTGAAGTACACTGCAGCTCTGCTGTGAGCCTCCGTCTCCTCCATATTTCAGTTTCAAGCACCCATCCTAGGAACACATTAGCACAGTGATGGCAAGCAAGCCGATCATTTAGCACATAATGATTTGACGGTTTAATGTTAATGGGATTGTTTGTGTTGGTTAAGTTTGTTTACACCTGTAGTGTTTCTCTTTTGCAAGAGGATTCCAGTATTTTTCTCTTGTGGCATATTTTGGTTTATGACAGTCCTCAGGGACTTTTTCTTCAAATCAAATAGCAATTTGCAGTGTGACGAAATCCTGGAGTTTTCAGCTTCTCTGTCTGCTCATCAGCTGGAGTTGTTAGACAGACGAGCACACGGGAAGACAAGTCAGTCCAGTGCAAATATCACATGTGATCAGCGAGTTTATCGCCTCGGTGGCTAACTACTCTCCAATCCAGTAGAGAGGAAGAAAGCTGGGATTCATAGTTAGCGAGGTGCAAAAATGGCTCCAATAGACCTGCTCGGTGTGAGCTTGTGCATACCCGTAGTGGGGATTCCTCTGCACTCTTCTCTGACCTCACCTGGAGCGAGGAGAGCCGACTTGGACGGCAGATGAAAGCAGAGTGGATTGGGCCAGTCAGCTGGGGCATGTTAATTTGCTGGAAGCCACCCAGCTCTTTGGCAACACGGGGACGGGATGCTTTGCATTGCCAGTTTTAATGGCCATTAGCTTTGTTTTGTAGATGTGTCCACTTACAATGTCATGTAATTGTCGGGACACACTGCTGCTCCACAGCTTCTTCATCAGCATCTGCATGTGTGCAGCAGAACGCTGGAAAAACAAAAGTTTACTCAACTCTGACACTGAACCCACAATCATTACTGCTGGGATGGAGGAGGTTGTCAAGTTATTGTGGTGAAATAAAGCAAAGTAGTGTGGTCGTAAATGTTGAACATGCAGCTTTCCGGATTTATAAACCAATCATATTAATAATGATCGATTAAAAGATGGAGGGAAAAAGTTTTTTAAAAAAAAAAGTCAAGAACGTGAAAATAATTATATTAAAGTAAGACTGATAAATAAATCTAATCACAACATTAAATCTTGATTCTATGTCTGCTATCGTTGCTGCAATACTTTTGTGCTAAACAACATTTAGTACTACAAACGATCCTCGGTGAGAAACCAGCAGGGGATTCATCCTTTTAACTCGCTCTAGCAATTGACTCCAGATTTTCCATAATTTTGGTGGCTGTGCCATTTAAAGTCATTTTCTTTTCCAACTTGAGGAAATAAAAAAATAAATTAAAAAATTATTCCAGTGATGTAAAGACGGGAATTTGAATTTCCAATAAATGAAGATTAGTCTCCTTGATAGTAAAGTAGTAAAAACTGTTGAAAATACTATTGGGTGTGGACACTGAGGGGGCGAGTCTCCAAACAAACGTCAAAGTGTTTTACAATATGACGACCCAATCCAAAAGGTCACGAATACAGCAGTGTAAAAATATAGCTTCCTCTTTTCCAAGTCACATTAACATCAAAACCATATTGTGAGGGTGAATTTACATGCTGAAAGCTGCAAAATGCAACAGGTGGAGGACACGGTGTTTGGATGTTTCATTGTGTTTTGCGTGACTAAACACGCCTTCATGTTGACATTTCTTTTATTGTTTCTTTAAGCTGTTCACTTGTTGAGGTTTTGTCAAAAGGCTCGTATATAAAGGAGTATATAACAGTCATCTTACTGGTCCTGCTCACTCAAGATCAAATTGTGCTGTTTGTGACTCGTGAACTAAAATGAGTTTGACCCGACTGAGTTAGAGGAGCACAAAGGAGGCTTCAGATTGCGACGACCATGATGAAGCCTCCATATTTTATTAAACTCAAAATACCCTTTAACAACTCAATTATTATGCAGAGAGAATTAGTTTCTTTTTTTTTAAAAACACTTTATTCACTTCATTGATTTTCTGTTTGGATCATTTAGAAAAAGATGTCAAAGCTTTTAGAGGATTTTGCCTTTGTTTGTTATTCCGACTATTAAAAAAATGCACATCATCACTTTTGTGTGTTGGACGTTACAGCCACAGTGTGGATCAACGTGCCCGATAAGTCAAGTGTTCTTGATTGATTTTGGATGATTTAGTGAGGCTGCCTGGCTGCAGGTAATTGAGTTAATTGATGTTTTCTGGAAGGAGCCGATGTGGGGGTTTAGTGGGAAGCTTTCACGTTAGCTGTTCAACATCTCTGCATTGTGAGAGTGAAAAAACCCTCATGTGAAGTCTTTGTGGTGTGATGGATCATCTCTGTCTCTGCTGCCGTTCTGCTCGGTGTCTCAGAGTCTCATCATGTTTGTCTTCTCTCCTGCAGATACAAATCAGTGAAGCAGCGAGCAGGCAGTACCCCGGGCCAAACTCAGTCGGCGGGCCAGCCCTCCCAGCCTCCTACCAAGCACAAAACCGGAGGGGAGAAGCCGGAAAAAGGCGACAAGCAGCAGAAAAGACCTCAGACGCCCTTCCATCACCGCAGCCTGACGAGCGACGAAGCGTCCATGGAGACGGAGACGGCGGCGGGCCAGCGGCTGTCCATGAGGAGCCAGGATGGAAGCC
>OMNM01044589.1:0-13546 GCA_900302745.1 Parablennius parvicornis
ACCTACGTGTGTCTGTGTGTGTGTGTCTGCGTGTGTGCGTGCGTGCGTGCGTGCGTGTGTGAGTGTGTGAGTGCATGCGTGTGTGTGTCATTTCACTTTCATAAAACTAAATAGATTCCCCTGCGGTAAAGACAATATTTGTTCACCTTTTGAGTGTTTGAAGGAAGGTGTGTCTGTGTGTGTGTATGTGTGTGTGTGTGTGTGTCTTTGCTTGGTGTCTTTGCCCACAGGTCATCCATATTGTCCTGTGTGTGCAAATCAACTATGATGATCCAGGGGGGAAAGAGTAAAAGTCACAGCAGTGGTGAAAGCATCACACTGAAATAAAACACAGAAATGACAAACAGCTAAACAGCAGCAAACTAAACAATCAGCTTTTTTAAAATTCCCTTCGAAAGCTAGTGGGAACAAGTCAAAAATATAGGAAAGATTATACTTTAGCGGATGAAAACTAAGAAGCTGTGCCAAAGTTGTGAAAATTTACTGAAGCAATAAATAAATAAATAAATAAATGTTTTCCTCTCAGCCAAGTGAATGTTGGAGTGCAAACTGCCATTGATTTCTCATCCTGGATAGTGACTAACTACCCGAGGGCTCATCTTATTGCTGAGCCAGGCTGTAA
Organism: Parablennius parvicornis; assembly: GCA_900302745.1. Taxonomy (NCBI): domain Eukaryota; kingdom Metazoa; phylum Chordata; class Actinopteri; order Blenniiformes; family Blenniidae; genus Parablennius; species Parablennius parvicornis. The sequence continues at coordinate 623 of OMNM01044589.1, forward strand.
AGTTTGCATTAAATTGTTTGAGTTGAACAGCAATCAATTTACAGACTTGGATGTTTGTTTTTTGGGTTCACTGGAAACTGACCAAATGATTTTTTCTTACTGTCCAAGTGTGTCCAGGCTGAAAAAACATGTGGCCACATGTTACACAACAGTCAATAAAATAGGGTCTCAAATCAGGTATTGACTTATAATTAAAGAATTTTTAAACTTCAGTGAGAGTATAGAAAAGGAAAGGTGTCTGACTTGTGTCCCCACTGAGACGACAAAGTCCTGGTGTCAAAACAGAAAAAATCTCTGTGGAAATGACGGAAAAAACAGCAGAAACAATATACCTTCTCTGGACTAAATGTATTTTCCTGTTTTTACTTGCACTTTCAGAATGTCTCATTCGACCATGGTTGAGGCGTTACGTGTAAAAAAAATCAAACCTTGACAGGGGTCATATTATACAACTTTTTAGCACTTTCACATGGGCCTCGTTAGTCCAAAAATATTATGTTCAAAGTTTTGTTTTCCCCCCCAAATCCAGCTTTTTCATGATTTTCAGCCATTTGAATACTGGATCATATGAGCTCTTTTCAGAATCTGCTGTGTCTGTGTGAGGTAGACTGGCTCCGCCCACACATGCCCATCCTAGGAAGAGGAGGAAGTACAGAGCAGAGCTGCCGAGTTGTGGGAGGGTCAAAGGGAGGGACTACTTTGGTTGTGATTGGCTAAACCCCCCGGTGACACTATATAGGGTTTGATTTCTGAGTGGCTAGTTGGAGCAACACACTTTATAATAATTGAAACAAGCCAGATGACAGATTTTTTTTTCACTTCTGGGGCATCATTCCAGGTATGGGGATGATCATTACTGTTGGAAAACCACTAGAAAGTGAATTTATTCAAGTAAAAATTAAGTCATTTGCAGTACTCTTCTCATATTTTGTGCTTGAATAAATATTCAGAATTATATAGGACATAAATAAATCAGCACATTTAAATTCAAAGCAATTTTGAACATGTTTTATTGTTTCTAATTTCTGTGGTTTCTTTATTTCAGCAACAGTTCTTATTTAAAAACACAGAACTGTGTGCTCAGCACCGCCTTTCACAGTAAGGCTGAGGTGCTGATTGTCCTCCTGTCTCCTGCTTTTTCATTCCTTTTTTACTCCTGACCTGAGCCAGGACGTCAAACATCTGTAACGTGCGCTTTCTCATACCATCAGAAACACGTAGGAATATCAAAGAACAACTAGATTTTCAAAAGGGGAAGGTGAGAGCCATAAAATTAAATCAAAATGAAACAAGTCACCTCAGTCATAAAATGATTGGTGTATCAATACATGCATGAAATACATGAAAGGTGAGGAAACAGAAGATAAGTCTGAAAAATGAGAAAGCAAAACATCCTCTATCCTTGTGCTCAACCTTGTTCGTGTGGGACTGTGCAGTCAGAAAGAGGCAGAGCCTAACAATCATACAGACATTGAATTTCAAACATGAAGAATCATAAAGATAAATCTTATTCTACCGTTAATTGTATTTCACCCTCGCCTGCCTCCTCCGACCGCACGTCCCTGGTTTCCAGTAATCCCACAGATATTATGTCCCACGGGTTGTTCGATAGCAACACCAGTAACCTTGATTAAAACAATCGTCCCCTTAGTGCTTTGTAGCGGTTCGCATGTTGAAAATGAGTGTTCGTACCAACATCTTGAGAGGTTGAGAGGAATCCCAGGACACTTGAACCAGTAGCTCCAGTGCAGATTGTTCTGAAATCGCAGCACTTTAATATATGTAGACCTAATTCATACATATTAACCATGATTTGAAAAGGGATTTTTGTTTGTGTTTGTGTGTTTGTGTGCGTGCATGCGTGCTTATGTGTGTCTCAAGTCTCTTTAGACGTTTGCATGTTTCATATTTCATCACAAACTGTCTTTAGAATCTATTAGGTTTGAAAAAGTGCAACTAAATGAAACTAAAGAGGCTGTCACACTATAACATTCAGCAGAACACCGTGGGTGAGTGCGATTAGTCGGCTAAATTATTGAAAGTCCGCCCCCTCTGCAGTTGACACCAGAAATGTTAGTCAGTTAGACAATTTCAGGATCTATTCATGTGCAAATGTAAGTGAGAAGCACCTGCTTGCAAAGCACATAAACTGTGCTCCAATAGACCGCAAGAGAGATGTCCTCTCACAAAACCAACAATTTATCTAAACAGGGGGGTAAAACATAAGGCCTGTGGGCCAACACTGTGACCTGAACTCAGATATCGGTGATGCTGCCATGAAAGATAACAAACTAGCATTAACCTCAAAGCCAGGCTGTCAGGTGGAGTTTATAAAAACAAGCATTATGCAAAAGCTGTAGGAGACGTTTTTTGTGACATTTCACTGTATTTTTCAACAGAAAGTTTTATTAAAATGAACTTTAAGTTGAGATTCTCCAAAATTTTTTTAATAGTTATTGTTTAAGTTTTGTGAGAATAAAGACATTTTCATCACCTATACTGCATTCAGTCAAGTATTCAGATATTGACTTGTAGAGAACAACCACTGCTATTATTTGAGTGTTTGGCATTGTTTACTCAGAGACGCCGTGATCCTGCCTGGTCTAAGACAATAACACATCTCCTCATGACCGCACAAGAACTTATCAAAGGCAAGGTCTTCAGTGATTTGATAGGACACGTCAAGCCTGAGTATTCAGTGCTAAATTTGGAGCATTTTCCTTTCTTAGACCAGACGACTAGTCTTAATTAAAAGTTTTGTTTAATTAAGAGAGAAATTAGTCGCCATGCAGCAACATCCCTACTGAATGAAAAGTGGGTAACCTTCAAGGTGTGGTTGAAACTCATACTGGGGAGACCAGTGTTAGAAATCTGTTTCATCAAGCTACATGTTCAAATATTTTTAGTATTGAGTAAAATCATTCAACTGTGTTTCAATCACATTTGATTTCCCGTGATTTTACCTCTAAAAATCATTTTTAAACATCAAATCTCACAGAACAAAACATATAAACAGTATAAACTAATACCTGCTGATCACGCAATAATCCAAATGTAAAAATATCACTGGCGCTTGGTCAAAGGAATCAGGCAGATGCGAGCTTCCAGGTTGGCCTGCCTACAAAAGCACTTCATCCCTGCTGCAATCCAGTTGGTCATAAATCAAAATCCTGACTAGAATTCAAAGCTGCTGCTGGAGCTTGAGGAAAGTTCAGAGGAGGACAGATTGTTTGGATGCAGTCACTCAAACCTTGAATATCTGTGCCCAATGTAAAATCAATCCACCTCAAAGCCGCTCCAGATCCACAGATATCTCAGCGTGAACTAAAGTGGTGAACCGACACGCATGTCACTGACCAAACCTGCAGCTCGGCAGCCGAAGAGCTGTAAAGTTCTGAATTCACTCTGCTGTATTGACCTAATATCCTTTAGAAACGAACGAGGATTAATGATTATATCACCAAAACTGTGCTCCCAGTTTTAATACTACTTAAAGGAATATAATGCTGAGCTAAAGTAAGTGTGTGTGCAGGAGAGAGCATCTCTTTGTCAGTAGCTTTGTTTCTCCCATCACCACCATTAATTCCCTGATCCCACAGGCCCAGTAGCAGCTCGCAGCATCAACCCCTGCAGGTGCCCGTCTGAATATTCTTATTAAAGGGCTCAAGTGTTGTGCATCCCCCGGATCCCCGAGCAGTGATATGGCACGGTGCAGAGCCAGACACTTATCCTTTGAGCTTGGAAGGGAGTTGGTCCAGCAGGTAACCGCTAAGTTTAGTCAACAGATTGTTGCTACAACTTATTGTGGGAAGGCAGGAAGGTCAGTCAGGCACTCCGGCAATTAGGGGTTGAGTCGTGAGAGAGACAGCTATCCAAACACACAAGGAAGTCATGCTGTCAGTGAGGCAAGCAAAAAAAAGAAAAAAAAAAGAGGCAGGTGCAAAAGTAGGCCGAGGAGTGTCTGTCATTCTGTCTTTGTGGTGACTTGTCAAGCTGACTGTTTGCGGCGTGTGCGTGTTTATGTGTGCAGGAGGGGGTGGAGGCCGACCGCAGAGGTGATGGCACACGGAGGACTTCACTGTCACGATGCAGGAGACGCGTGTCAGACCTGACCCCGGAGATGACCAGGCAGATTAACAGGTCCGAATCATGATGCTGCACAACGCGACTCATGTGGGTGTGGACATCTGGAAGGCGCAGCGCGAGCTCTGGTTGCATGTTCGGTGCAGCGAGACGTGAGCTTGTCATCACATTGGAAGGTTGAAGTGTTGGTGGTCACGCACACTGGCCACCATCTTGGCATTGTTGTTGACAGATATTTGATGTTTCTTTGCATCGGAAATGTTTAAGTGAGCGCTACACGCTGATATCGTGGTTCAAATCCAGATCGGACAGACAAGGAGCCAGAGGTTTTTTGGGAGTCTGTTTATATGACAATGATGTTCAGACCAGACCCTCTGAAAACGTAACATTCCTTAAAAGGTGGAACTTTTTGGAAAACCTCAGGCTATTTCTGTGCCAACTGAGGAAAATGCTACTTGCTGAAAACTTCTTTGGCTCCTTCTCCGTGTAAACCCTGAACCACAGCCATAGCTAATGGTAGCAGGACAGGATACTGTAGCAGGACAGTAACAACTAGAAAAGCACTCCGAGGGTGCAGACCTCCACCATTCGCCTGGTTTCTCACGTATACAAAACTTAACGTCACTGTCAAAATATAACAAAACATTTTCTCTTTCGAAAAAAACATGAAACAGAATTTAAAGTGCTGCCATATTGTTAATTTGGATCGGATCCAGACGAAATCTGGGTAGAAATCAGGGCAATGATCCTCCAAAAAAGCATGTCAAATTTCACGAGAATCTAAACAAAATTCTATGAGTTATGATTGTTGAAACTTGTAAATCTGGCTTCCAATGTTAACTTCCAGAATTTTTCATGACTTTATTCTGGATCCAAACCAGATGACATTTTGCACCCTACTAGATATGACCAGCCAACAGATCACTGAATTTTTACAAGTCAATCAGATATGGTTAACAAAAGATATGATTTTTTGAAAAATAGCTTTATAGTTGAGATTCGTAAAGCAATCCTTGCCTTGTCATAACTTCATCATCTCTTCATATGAACATCCATGTACCTGCGATTGTTATTGTTCATAATGTTTTGTTCACTCTGCGCAACTTTTATTACAAAAACACCCACTAGTGGCCAACATGAAAATTATATCGTTTTCAGTGTTTCTGCTGCTTCCGTATAAAAAGAAATGTTTTTCAAAATGTTGCCATGTAAACATGAACCTTTTCTGAAAGGAAAATGGAAAAACAAGTCACTCCACTTATAAACGTTACCGTTTAAACAGTGCCTTAGTCTTTTTGATTGATTGCATTATATAGAAGATGATCTTCAAAACTGGACTCTGCTCTGTCATTTTTTTAGTGTCTCTTCTCTATACATCGTAAAGTATGTAAATAGTAGGACCAATGCACGTTTATCACTCACTGTGAACTCTCTCAGACAAATTCAGTGCACGGAGGGTTTGCAGATGTCAGAGATTCCCAAGGAGCGGAGAATGAAGGTGGATCTGGAAATGCGTAATGAGAGTCTGATGACGTGCTGGAGTCTATAATGCTGATCTCTATAATACCCTCGTCTTGTCTGACGGTTGAGCTAACGTCACTCCACACGTCCCAGGATGAGCTGTGGACTTTACTCAGGTGCAGCTTTGCACCAAGGAGACGGGAAATAATGCAGGCAAATTTTAACGTAAACAATGAGATGCAATGTTTGCTTTAGCCCGGCATTAAGAAGAAATAGTGTGCAGCTTGAAGCTCTTCTGTGTGCTGGCAGAGCACTGCGTCTGAATCTCCTCAGGAGGTGTCAAATGGCCTCTGCAGTAGTTACTATTCAGCCCTCCACTGTTACTGGATACTGCTGCTGCTGCTACAGTACGCTCTGTAAGTCTATATGCATGTGCACGTGCAGAGATGGCTGTGCATGTGTCTTCTTGTGTTTGTATTGATGCATGCCCTTGTCTTTATGTACACCCATGCTGCTGCAGAAATTATGTGTATCGTGTGAATCCGCCTGAACGATCTATGCTGTTTTCATGCGCTTACTGGGAAATATATTGAAGTTTATGGACCTTTTTCCTGCCTCTCTCCAAAAGGAAAGACGTCAGAGAAGTATATCAACTCTGGCAGTCTGGGCAGGCCCTCGTGGCAAAACAGACAATACTCAAGCCTCTTAATGCTCCTCTAGAGGGAAATACCCATAAAAGGTTAACAAAAGTCACCTCTTAGACGGCTCTCACAGTCTATTAATCATGTTAAGATGATTACGTAAAGGGAATTATCTATCAAAGTGTGCTCAATCAGGTCACAAGAGTAATTTAGGCTCCTTTTAGAGGAGGACGTTGGTTGGAAATGCGTTTCATGCACGTGGCAGAGCCCAGATTATCCGTTCACACAAAAGACATCACAGAAACCAAATGTTCAAAGAAAGTCCACAAGGTTTATAACATTGTGTGGTTCTTTGTAGATTATGGCCAGTGAAAATCAATACCTCACATTAAAGATTGACAAAATGGCCATGAGACTTTGTGTATCGTGTCTTTGTACATCGTCGTCTGGGATTGACTCCACGACCCTGTGACCCCGACGATGGGTGGATGGTGGCCATGTTCACTGTGATAAGACCTACTCCAAAAACAAAAAAAAAAAAGATAAATAAATAAATAAAGTCCCTGAACCTAACATTGCCCATTGCATGGATCACAAAGAACACAGATCGTTGGGTTTTTGACCTTTTTTAGCAAACTATTCAAAAGTTTTTGTAGATATCATAAACTTTCTTACAGGAATTAGAAAATGGAGAAAATGAGCATTCATCCTGATCTCCCGGTCGTCTTACACATTTCGCAAACTTCACACAATCTTTTTCCGGCCCTCCTACTTGAATTGTGATTATTTCTTCTAGTTTCAACACCTCAAAACATGTTTGTGGCTGCATCATGATACCCCATTGCCTTTCTTTTCTTTCAAGATCTACTTCAGTAGTCTCTCAGTCTGTGGATGCACTGTTGTCCAGTTGTTTCACTTTCTTGACTCAAGGATTGTGGTTTTACTACTTCCATTTATCTTTCTAAATGTGCAACGTGTGCACAAAATCCCAAAGCAGAACAGTCCCTCTCAGTGTTCACGCTCCCGCAGATCTTGTCGTGAATTCACAATTTCCCTTCAACTGCAATTTTTTAACGACATTTTGGATGGCAGAAACTATGACCTAAAGACTATTTAATACTTTTTTTTAATAGCCCTCCCCTACTTCTTAAGCATCAATTAGCTTCTATTTCAGATCGTCAGTCAGTTGCTGGTTAAGCCTATTAAGCGTTAGCACCGGGACATTTGGAAATCTTATCAGCCTTGGAAATGTCATCCACAGACATCCTTAATGATGCCCGAGCCAATCGATACCGATACTTTCTTGCTCTGAGACTATGGGAATCGTGATTGAGAGCCCTCAAACTAGTTTCAATGCACCAAAAAGTCAGCAGAGTAGATTTAAATGGATGCTGTTTACGCAGGAATTCAAAAAAAACTTCTGTGCCTGTGCGTGGGAGGCCGACTCTGCTCTGATCTGCAGGTGAAGCCAGCGCGTCTGTGCATGGAGAGACTCAGCGGGCTGCTCCTGCTGCTCCTCTGATGTCGTCACCGCCCTCCCGCAGAGGGACCGCTGTGGCGTCCCCCCTTTCTCATCTTCCTCCTGCCCCCTCCAGTCCTACCCGTTGTCCTCCCCGCACACCTACTCCTCCACACGCCGCTGCCTCCTCCTTCACACGCCGCCTCCGCCGTTTTTGAATGCTGATGATGACAGCCTGCGCTGACGTCCCCAGTCCGCCTGAAGGCTGTCAGCAGGACATTGTGTTCCCTCGTCACACAGGAGGGCTGATGAAGAGGGGGACCACCTACGTGTGCAGTCAAACAACAAGGACAAGAAATACCGATGTTCGGAATGAATGAATGACAAAAACACTGACTTTGAAGTCAATCAGCATACTGAACAGATAATATTAGGGGGCTGCCATCTGGAAATGCGGTCGGTGAAAACCAAAATAGTTTTGCGCTACACCAAAAAGTTGTTCAACATGTGACCAATCACTGACTCCCTTTAAGTGCAAAAGACTTAAATATAGCCAAGGCTCCATTTACACAATGTTCTCAAGTGGAAATACTAAACTTTTGCTTTGTTGTAGGTGTCTGTTTAAACAACGATGGTCAGAGCCACTAAAAACACAACTTTTTGAAAACACTCAGACTCCATCCCAGAATCGATGGAAGACTCACTGCTACTGTAGACACACTCAATGGCCTTAGTAAATAGTTCCTCTACACATGCTCAGTAGATGTCATGACTCCCAGTCCATAATCTCCTGTGACTTGTTAGTTTTATTTTCACAGTCACCATAATAACACTCGAACTTGTTCATCTGTCTATACGAATGTCCGTCTACTCCCATTGTTAATGTTTATAGCACATTGTTCTCTGCATGTGTGTATGATTCCATTACAAAAACAACCAACGCCAACTAGACGCCCAACATGAAAACTACACAATTTTCAGCATGTCAGCCATTTCCACAGAAATGGACATCTTTTTTTTTTTTAAAGCATAAACGCAAACCTTTTCCAAGACGAAAACACAAACACGATGCATTTTCACTGGAAATGTTGTTGTGTAGACTGGGTCTAAATTGAAAGTGTGTGTGTGTGTGTGTGTGTGTGGTGTGTGCACTGTGATGGGCAGCTGGTATCAGCTCGTACTTCGACTTAAAGATTGATAAAATGGTACAGATGATAGATTCATTAAAGTGTCAAATTCATTATAATAGTGAACATACACTAAACAGGAAGAAGAGGGACAGGTCATTGCATTTTTGAAACAATGTTCCCGCTAACAGAGAGTTAAAATGGAACAGAGCAAGAGAAAAGTAGAGAAATGGTGTTCCACTCCTTCTGTCTGTGACTTTGCACTTTTCTCCTTATTAGTGGAGGCGGCTCAGCCAATGTCTTGTCACAGACAGAGGCAGAAACAGCAGCAGTCTAAAACTGTGGGCTGAATCTCTAATGAGATAATTGATGGCAATTTTGAATTTTCTGGCCATTATACAAGCCTTGAACACTTTAGTTTAATGAGAATTAAAGATTCAAAAGCAATGCATTTTATATCAATCAGGCAAACAACCCATGGGAGAAGAGCAGAGCAGAGAAATGTGTCTGAAATGAGGAAAGGAAAACAACAGTAGTCACTCCTCACCACAGTACTTGATATATTGTAGATTATTTTTTTCGGGTTAAATTGAACGTTCTCAATCTTGTGGACTGTTTTCTTTTCATATTCTTTTGCAAAAATCTTGTGCTTTGAAAATGATGTATTTCTTTCTATAATGCTATAAGAAATCTTTTCAGTGTGCTTTTTGATTCATTTTCTCAAAAGATTACCGAGTATCTGCTTTGAACAAAACCTGACTCATATAATGTTAAATTACAGACGATATTTTTTTGTATGGATTGTAGCTGAACACATCAAATATTCACATTGTTCAGATGATTGTGGGATTTTCACATGATTAACACTCACAGGGAAACAGTTGTAGGTTCAAGAGCAGGCCGGGCTTTTCTGTGTCGATTTTGCATTTATGTTGCATGTGACCTGCCTTCATGTGCTGCAGCAGTATTCCATTTCAGTTTTTATTAAGAAGTCAAGGAACAGATACATATCGGGTCCTGTTACAACTGCGGTCGTATTTGTATGTGTGTGTTCTGTGTCCTGTGTGATTCTCCTTGCTAGTCAACCATGCAAAGAGGGGTGTGCCATCCCCGACGACCTGACTGGCCAAACTCAGAGGGTACACTAGTTCATAAGGTGGAAGGATGATTTCGCCAGGTGGCAGAGCCTGGATCAGACGGACGGAACCATGTTTCATGCTAGAGTGTAGTGTGTGATTTTAATGGAGTGAACTGTAAGTTCTGAGTTAAATCTTATCTCTTATTTTAAATTAACTTTTACTCTGAGAACTAGTTTGTTGTGGCTCTTTGGACCAATGGAGTGATGGCAGTTTTATGTTGCATTCCAGTCGCTATGACATCATTGGACCTGTTACACTCCACCATTATGACCAAATAATACAATTAATTCAGTGAATCACTGTGTGTGTGTGTGTGTGCGCATGTGTGTGTGTGTGTGTTTGTGTATGTGTGTGTGTGTGTGTGTACGTGAATGGATTTTTTTCTCTTTTTTTGTATATATCTGTATTTTGTTTGGGTTTCAACATATATATATATATGTACCAATTACATAATTAAGTGATGAGTATGAATAATCCTCGCCTGACCTGTTCGCAATCATATTCTTTTTGGCTGACAACATTTGATTTGAACGTTAGCATTTCTTACACAGTAAAACCTCTAATGTAGGGACACCCTAAAATCCAAGGGTAAGTGTCCCCTAAAGACAGGTGTCCTCTCTTCAGAGGGACAGGTTATGATGACAAACTATGACCATTTGACTAAATATGTTATTGCTATTTAAATAATTATCAAATAAGATTTAATTTACTTCGGGGCCACATACAGTCCAGTTTCATCTTGAGTGGGACAGACTGGTATATATTGCTATAATAACCTTTACTCTTGAAAGTATTTTACTGTTGTGGTGCACAGTGCACTTCGTCTATATTTTTGCAAGATCAAACAAACAGTACTGAAAATGACTACAATCTCAACATAAAGTCAATTTTAATGAAATATTGTGGTGCGAGATACTGTGAAATGTCAAAAAATAACTTGTATAAATCCAATACTGTATAAGCACCTTGCTTGGTGGGTTTGTTGTACCAGATTGGAGCCTCTTGTGGGCCTTATGTTCTCTGCTGTAAAGGGAAAGTGAAATTAACTGAGAAGAGCTTGACAGCACCTGTTGCAGGGACGCGGCAATAATTCAGGTCTCAAAACAAATATCCTGACACCACCACAACATCTGAATATTAAAAAAATCAGATCTAACCTAAGTATTTGGAGGTTTTAGTGTCCTCTCAGCTTTACATTTGTCAGGAAAATCAGTCCATTGTCCGCGTCAGGCAGGTTGTCCACTCATTAAGGTGAGTTAACAGTTGATTATGTGTCAGTGCACAGCGACATGTCCGCTAAGTACAGGGTGTTGCTCTTAAAGGGGCGGCTCCTCAGAGGTTCTACTGCATTGATATAAAAAACAAAATTTTGTGATCGTGTTCCTGCAGGATAAGTTACTCCTGGGGGCATTTCATATATTTTTTTAGAAAAAACTTTAATTCAGTGATCAATAAAGTTTTAATATTGAAATGGGGTTTATTGAAACTGAGTTTAAAACAATTTGCAATTACCAACAATAACAGAATTTCCTGTCTTGATTTCCGACTTACGTTTTCCAAATCTTACTTTGATTTTGTTGTCTTGGCAACCACAGTCCTCAACACTATTGATGACATCACTTGTCATATGTGACATCAAGTATCATTTTGCTTTGACCTGTGGATTGCAGGTCCAATTCAGTTCAGTCAGACAACAACACTCTGAGATTCAGAAAACTTCAACTTCAGTTCAAAGTTCAAACAGCAAAATGTCTAAATCTGTTTCCAAGAGAGGCCGTCAGTTCCGGCAGGACGTCGTCCTGTCAAAAACAGCACATAAGAGGAGAAGATTTAAGGGTAGCACTCTCCTGAATGGACTCCCCACCTTGGAAGAACATGAGGACGAAGAGTATTATGAACAGTCAAGAGAAGCAGCTCAGATGTACTATGAAGATTCAATGGACGAGTCAACAGACGCTGCAGAGCAAGGTAATAATAGTTTAGAATTTTAAATGTTGCCTGGCCAGAAGTTAAGGCCTATTCAAACTTTTTAGATATACTTTAATTTGTGGGATTTTCTTTCAAAATGTGCCACATATTTCACCACGTTCCACCAAAAGGCTCTTCCTCTTATCTGTGACATACAATCATACTCAAAATAACCCCAATCTCTGGCACTTTCTCCCGACACTCGCTGCCCTGATGCAGATGTGCAGACTCACCTGACTTGCAGCTGTAATCAGCTGTCAGCTCACAAAGATGAGTGCTAAGGACATTTTCTCACAATTTTAGTTAATTTTAGTTAGTTTTTATAAGAACTCTATTACTCTAACTACATAACTATGTACTTATCTTTGAAAAAAAATTTTGTTTAGTTTTTATTTTCATTTCATAATTTATTTTTTCATTTCTGGTTTTCATTATTTTGTTAGTTTTCACTAACGATTATAACTTTCCTTCAGAGGGGACATCTAGAGCACCAAGAGTGACACCAGCAGCCACAGAGAAGAAACCAGTGCAAATAAACGAAGAGGACAGGAGGTTGGCCAAACTGCAGGAAGAAAACGCGATGCTCCTCACCGAAATAGAAAACTTGAGGAAACAGTTTGAATCTCAAAAAAGCGAGATGAAAGAAGAACTGGCAGTCCTGTTACGGGAAAAGCAAGAAAAGGAGAAGCTTCATGATGGAGCTTGCAAAATAATTGAAACCTTAAATGTCGTTTTCCAGAATGAGACGACAATGAGGGCTGAAGCTGAGAACAGCCTCACTGAAAACATTAACCAGGTTGAGACACTTCACAAAAACCTGGAAGATGCAAAAAAAGATCAGCTGAAAGCAAAATACCAGTTTGAGACAGAGAGGTCACACTTCCTCGTCGAGCGCGAGGAAACTATTTGTTTATTGAAAGGGACCATCGCCACGGTCTTGGAGGAGACAGAGAATGAACGATCCATGTGGATCAAGGAAAAGTCTGAGCTCCTCCAAACCGTTAGAGACATGCACTTAAAACAGGACTTAAAGATGGCGGAGTACA
>OMNM01044592.1:0-12583 GCA_900302745.1 Parablennius parvicornis
TAGGATAATGAAATTGAATAGCCTACTGAAATATAAAATTCATTTTATGAACTTGTATTTTCCTGAAATATTTATTAAATAATTATTTTTAAAGGATTTTTGCATGGATCCTACTTTTTTAATATATGTATATTTTAAAATCGCATGTACTCCCTGGAGTGCCTTCACGTACCCCCATTTGAGAACCACTGCAACAGAGGGTTTAAATATGTATTTCTGCCACAATGTTGTGCACATCTTTGTAGATAAAGACGCCTGTTATTGTCAGTGGTTGCAACTTAATACAAGCTCATTTTCAGTACTGGCTGATGCTTCTGCATTAATGTTTGTTTGCTTTAGAAGTTTTTTGGGCTCCCGTTTATTCTAGTAATATGAACTGTTGAGGTGGCATTGAAAGCAGCCATGTCCGGTATGCAGTGTGACTGTTCAACTAAACGACAAAAACACAGTCAATACATTCCTTACATTCCCCAAACAAAGTCCAGACTAAACTATAGTGGCATGCCTGGGATTCTGGTAATAATCCATGGAATAAAGCTTCAATGGCAAAAGGAAATATTTACCACTATTTGAAATAACAGCAGGAAGAATAGGGGTCCTGACATAATGGCTGAGTATCAATGTAGAAAAACAACCCAGAGGCTTTTTCCTGTCTTTGTGGGTCAAATTGACCAGTGACAAATCAACAACACTGCTGCTGACAAACCAAGAACTGACATGGAAACAGTAAGTTAATGATATATATATATATAGTATAGCCACACTGTTGTTTATGATAAATCAATCATAAAACATCATAAAAATCAATCATACAAAATCATAAAACATAGCTTATCAACATTTTTGTAAGTGATTACATGAAAGAGAAAAACAAACCTCGTCACTCTTTATTTTATGACGTGTCTGAACTCTTTGATACATTGTACATAGACTATGTGAAGGTGTTTGGAACTGTTTAAATTGATTAATGTTTAAACCATTTGTTGTGTTTTCTGATTGGACTATAAACCAGGAGAAGTGTTAAGTAAAAAGTTAATTGCTAAATGTTGCCATTTCAGTAGCATTATCGATGACTGATTACATTAGCAATTACATTAGCAATTAACAATGTATCACATTTCTTGCAGAAATGTGATACATTGTGTCAGGCTGCATAATGAAGCAGCAAGCGCCTCACAGTAAGAAGGTTCAAATACCGGCCTGGCCTCTCTATGTGGAATTTATATGATTTATTTTTAACTATTCAGTGGCTTTTATAGTTTTATATTTCAAATGTTCTTATTCTTGACTGTGCTTTTATTTTTTTTATGAACTTTTCTTCTCTGTCTTTTATTGTGTTTTAAAAAACATATTGTTTTGTCACTGTTAACCTATTTTATGTTATTCAGGACACACTTGAAAAAAGATATTCTTAATCTCAATGTGTTTCTCCTGATGAAATAAAGTCAAATAATAACAATAGATATATTCTCCCTGTGAGTGTGTGGGCTTCCTCCCACTGTCCGAAAACATGCATGTGAGGTTAATTGGTGACCCTAAATTGCTCCATGACCCTGAACAAGATATAGTGGTATAGAAGATGGATGGATGAATGGGCTTTCTGTTTGGGTGTTCAATTCAAAACAAAAGACTTCATTGATGATAAAGCCCAGATTTTCACTAAGAAGTTGCAAAAAGCGATTAAAAAAATTTGAATAGATTGTACAGTGTACAAACAGTTACTGCATCCGGGATTCAGATGGGATCTGGACACAGACTGACAGGGAATGTAACATCACAACAAGGACAGAAAGACAAACAGAGATTCGATTGTGTTCAACAATAGTGGAGAGAATTTGCAACTGGTTAGGAGAAAAACATTGTCAGTTCAAAGGAAACCGTGCAGGGCGTAGCAAACAAGTGACAGAAAGTACAGGATCTTGTCAAGCCTGAACACCCACAAGTCACCTGGGTCCCACCGAACTGGGAGAAAGTTGCAGGAACAGCAACAAATAAGCACAGTGTTTTCATTACCATAGTAATGCAGTGAGAATGTTCTGGTTGTTGTAAATGGAGCATTCTGCAGAGAAATGTTCCCTTAACTGGGCAACCTGTCCAAACTGAACTTTGCCAGTCATTTCAAATTTAGTCAGCTGGGATTTGTTCATGGATATAGTGGTATTGATGACTTGATTACAAGTACAGTGAAAAACTTGGAGGAGACACAGGGTAGAGCAGAAAAACTCCTGCCAAAAGAGGAAAGGGACATGAATCCACACAACAAAGACATGTGGCGAGAAGTTTAATATAGGCTGGATAGATGAGAATAAACGACACTTGCCAAAACTTGAATTAAAAGACAAAAAAAGACACAATTATAAACAAACGGACTACAATTATCAAGACAAGATCATGAAGAGATACAACACAGAGCACAGAGACAAAATACCACAATACAAGCAAAATATAAATAATAAAGATGTAATCCGCTGTGGTGACACCAGAGGGGAGCTGCTGGAAGACTTTCTATTGGGATAGTAACTCATGTTTATAACATAAATAAAAACAAGTAAATATATTACAATCTTTAGAGGCAAGTATCTAAAAGAAATTATCCTGTAATGCAGCATTTTTGAAATGATCTTCATTCACACAAGAGTTTAGTGATATAGCTATGTAATATCAGAGCTGCTTTTCACAGTTTTGGCTCATGCTGAGTCTAAACTTAACAGTTGGGTGAGAGAGTAGGACAGAAAGAAACTGACTATTAGCTGCTTGATTCAAATTCAAACAAAACATATTGGAATAGAAAGTGTTATCTCTTTGTTATTCATAGCAATCTGCATGCAATCTATACAGACTGAACGGCTGAAGGGAACTTCCCAAACGACATCAACGTACAAAGATACTTGATATATCACTGCATCAACAACACATTTAAATTCAGTTTCTTTGTGCAAAATTCACACACCTAGGGATTATTGTTTCAAACAATTCTGCCATTACTTGAAATATTTATAGAGAAATAACTGAAATTGAAACTAAATCAATTTGATTTGAAGTAATGGAACAACACTCCCAATGGAGTTACATGTGAACCCTAATTATTCCAGTTTATGGAGATCAGGTGGAATGGCCTTTGTGTATGCCAGTGGGATAACAGAGGTGATCACCTGTGGTCAATTGAAGAAGTGGAAACATAACCAAGAAAATTTGTGTGTGTGCGAAATGACTGCAGTGTAGCCTCACAAGGTCAAATAATAAGTCAGAATGGAAAGAGTGGAAATTCACCACACAAGCAAGCTGCAGCATGTTTCTATTGATTGATAACCAAGTCCAGACATGAATTATGACTGAATCCAAAACGCATAAAAGACAAGACTGTCCTCAGTCATGAGTATGTGAAAAAAATCTGTCAACAACAGGAAAAGCATACAAACAGACACTACATGTGTAATCCTGTTCCAGCCTGTATGGGCCTGTAGGACCAGTTCATGTCTTAACTGTGTATTTCAGCGTTTTTTGTACCATCCAAACCTTGCTGGGGGTTTATGGTTGACTGGGTCTGGTGGGAAACCCCCTCTGTTTTGCATACGGCAATCTAGCCTGGGGGTTTTTTGCAGTAGCTGTTCTGGTTTATTTTTGACCCCTGATGTTTAATCCAGGATTGCTAATGATGATGTCAGAATAGACTTGAATCTTGAAATTCTGAGTTAGAGGAGCTGCATTTCACAACACCAGACTCGCAGCAAAGTGCTGGAAAACACTGTGGTGGTAATCACCCTTGTCTAAAGTTGAAATGATCCTGGTTCATTTCCAGCCTCTAGGCTTTTTGTGTTGAGTTTGCATGTTCTTCAAGTGTGTAAGAGTTCTTGCAACACTGCATGTTTAAATTATTGGTGAATTAATGCTTGCAAATGTGCATTTCTGTCTCATCCCTGTGTATAATTACCCTGGTATCCCATAAATTGGTATTTAGATGTCAATGTCCTGTAAAACAAAACCTGCTTCATTTTGTTTTTATGTACAAGGTGCCAACATTCTAAGTAGAGGTGAGAATTGTTCGATTTTGTTTTTGTGCTGAGAAGTTAGGCAAAGCTAAACCCATAAGCTCAGACTACATAAATTGAATAACATAAAGAACCAACTTTCAGAATAATCAATAAAATATTTGTCATGTGAATGAGTTTTTATGATGTCCCCACAGGCTGTATGATTCGTGGTATATGGAAGCCGGATACATTGATGGAATTCACTCTAAAAAAAGATATTCTTTAATCACATGTTGGCATTGAAACTGTTGTTTCCACATTAAATTATTTATAGCTTTCCATTTTACTGGAATCATTTCACCTGGGATTGTATCTTAATGTTGTCCGAGTTTTCCACTGATACTAGAGTAATAATTAGCTTCGATTAATTAATTCTAGCTGTTACGTTGGGATTTTTAAAAACAGTAGCTCATTTCTTTAATGATGGTTAATCAGTAATCAAGTGTTGCTTTAGAGACAAGTTAAGGACAACAACAGGATCAACGGATGGAATGCCACCTACTACCATATGGAAAGGTTAAATGACAGTCAATGTATTTTTCAATCCCAGCAAAATGAAATAATACATAATCACATATTTGTTAAGAAAATTTGTGGTCATGTTTCCATTTATTAATATTAGAAATGAACTGTCCTGCTGCTCCAGGAGCTTGTGCTTCACACTCCAACACTCTTGGAGATAAATACACATAAGCTGATTCACAGCAGTGTCATGTTGTTTTCACTTTTTTTTTATTTGTGTTGCAACACTCCCATTTAAGCGGTGGAAAATTACCAACTCATCTCAGTTCCACTTTTCTCCGCATGTATCTTCTTTCACCGTTTTGTGCTCTTTGTGTGAATAGTTCCCTTTTCCTCTGCATTTCTCTCTGCAGAGAGAAGAGTCAGCTCTTGGCATTACACAGCAAAAACATAAATGATCTGGAAATGATCAGAGGTGGAGGGAGACCCCCTCTTCAGCCATTTGGGGTAGTAGCAGCACCCCTCCAAACTGTCTCAGGATTCAGTTTCCAGCAGTGAACTGATACTGCTCAGGGGTATCATCAAACCAAATAATGGTCGTCTAATGACTGCTTACATTGGAAACTGATACCTCACAAATTAGGTGAATGAGGCCTTCAGTTCATTTCTTTTACCCACAAAATGCATGAAGGTGTCCTCTGCTTCTCTCACAGCAGCAGCAGCAGTTTTTTTTTTTTTTAACATGATAATGAAAAAATATAGATTTTTTCCTTTGAATAAATTGCAAGTGCATGTTAAAATGACATTAATAGCTATAGCTAATTAGCCAAAACATTGCAAATCTGAATGTAGGGGTTACTTATATTATGCTCCCTCAGTATGGTCAGAGCAGGGATTACACACACCCACGCACACACACACACACACACACACACACACACACACACACACACACACACACACACACACACACACACACACACTATCAGGTTTTACCATGTTTTTACACTGTACTGCAATTACTCCACTTGAATGTCACATTAAAATCTATAGCAGCTTTATCTGCTTTGCTTTTATTCAGACTCTTGATTCACCTCAGAGGGCCATTGCAATAGAAATACAATATAAATGAAAACACTTATCAAACTCTTAAACAACTGTCTGTAGATATCATAATTATTTCAATTTCTTAAAAAATTATCTTGGTATCTTATCCCCAACACATAAGGTTTTGTTTATATTTGCTGCTTGAACACACCCGCCTGTAAAAACACTAAACAATACATGATCAACATACATAGCAAGATAATCTTGGTGGGAAGTATGATGTTGAGCGTTAAACACGTTATTCTTCCACATACTCTGACTGTTAGGGCTTGTGTTATCTGTGCTTTATGAAGAACAAGCCAGGAATAAACCTCCTGCCAGCTGTGCTGTCACATTGCCTCTCAGTTCCTTCATTTTTCCTGCCACAGTGTTCCTTGGTAAACACATGTAGTTGAAAGTTTGCATGTGGTGGGTCAAATCTACTCACAAACCTGTAGCATCAAACATATTCACCCACAAACCACATTTTCTACAGCTTTGACTTAACTGCTTTTCTTGTGCCTCACACTGGGTGAAATACTGCAGGGATTCCAGTTTCACTTTTAAATCCTGGACAATGTTTCTGTTTTTATACTTTTCTGGAAATTTTGTAGAATATTTTTTACATTTCATCGCTTGTATGCACACTGCCATCTAGCAAAACACTGCCATCTAGCGAAAAAATATAATCATTACACAGATCACAAAATCCCTACATTGTTGATGCACGGTGCTGTTTATTACTTATATTGTATATTAATTTTATGTCACAACGTTTTTATTTAGATGCCATAATTTTTCTTAGTAGGTGTTATATTTAAAGCCTGTTTGAAGCTAAAAAGGAAGGTCAGATGTTATATTCCCCTTTAATAAATGCTCACATGAAGTTAGGAACACCAAACAGTGCACATTTGACTAACATCAGTCTGTTTGTGTATGGAAAGTACTGGAAAGTTGGAAAATGGAAAGATATTACTTCTGGAGGGTTTTTTCCTACTTCCCAACATCTTGAAGGTCATGCTGCATGATCAGATCCAGTCAGTATAAACAATCACACAATCAGCAAAGACGTACAGATAAAAACAGTAAATAAAATATGTGCAGCGACTGAGTGTGTTTCCATATGAAGTAATGAACTGATGATCCTGCAGCGTGTTGTGTTGCTGGGACCATACATGGACTTAAATCCATTGTCTACACAATTACCCTAAGCTCGGAGTTAACTACAATCTGCCTGATTCTCCTTAATCTCATACTCAACATTACTGTGATCCTAAAACATGTATTCACCTCAGAGTGTATTGAATTGTTATCCCTGTGGTGACATAAAGTCTTTATTGATGTGTGCAATCAGGTTTCGTATTGGCCACAACACTGTAAATCCTTCATGTAGAAGGTTTCTGTTAGTTTCCACTGAAATAGTAATTGAGGAAGTGGATTTGATAAACTCATTTGAGGTTTCATTAAGTATGATAACTATTCACATATCATGAACATATATGTGCCTTTTGGATTCAGCACATAGTTTCTTCCTGGTGTTTGGACAATGCAAATTATAACATAAGTGAATTTGCCAGAAATTATTAATCATCCTATTCCTATTCCTATTCATTTACTCCATTACAATCTTAACTGACAATCTTAACTTAACTGACTGCATGACAGTGACTTGTCACTTTATTTATTTATTTATGAACTTTATTCAGCTGCTCAAACAATATTGTGCCGGCAGAAGGCAACACATTATTTATTCTAAGCTGCATCTGTACAGCAGCAGCAGCAGCAGCAGCAGTATTATTGTAAATTGTGTGGAAACTGTTTCTTTAGGTATGAGATATTAAATTCATCTTTGGGTTACGTCTTGACCCTGAGTGTGGGATTCAAATCCTGGTTGCTTTGTAAAAACCAGTCAGGTCTACTCTGCAAACAGATTGAGATTACAGTGACAACCTCGGTTAAAAGGGAATTATTCTCAATCTCACAAAGCTGGGTTTAAACATTTAGTAGTGTCTATCTACATTTTACATCTTGCCCAGAAGCTTAGAATTGGGGCTATATTTACAGACCAAAGACACTAGCCTATCTTCTCCTCTCTAGGAGAAATACCAATTTTCATGCAAATATATTGAGTCCATGATGTGACAGCATATTTACATGCTAAGCACACACATGCAAACGTGAGAGACTGTTTGAGTTGCCCTTTGCACGCCTGTTTGCAGATTGTCCAATGAGCTGTCACCATCTACTCCAACATCAAACATCAGATGCGCTTTGTCTGATCACCTTTAAATAATCGTACCCCCAAATATCTTTGGCTCGACCGTCTCATTCCTCATCAATGAAAATCTCAGAGACATCACAGGAAAAAAAAATACAGTAACTCATTATTAAACCCCCACTGTCATCCTCTCCTATCTCCCGCTCTCACTTGCAGTTTTATTTTTAGCATTCAAACAACTGGTCTCCTAAAAATGGGCCTATCCTTCACGGGTTGGGAAAGAGGGCTGTTGCTATGTATGGTATCCACCCCCTGTATCTCACAGGCCCGAGAGTGCTCCTCTTTCGCCTTTGTGTCTGCAGAGCGAAGGCGTGAAGGAGTAATCGCTGTGGGAGAATCAACCTTAAGGATACTTTTAAGTATTTCTCTGCGGGATGCCTGAGAACTGCCACTGACGGACCTCCAAGTTGTTTCCCCTGACCATTCCTACCACAACCCATTTCTTTCATATAGGAAACAAGTGACCTGACAGGTTGTACAGTTTCACACTGTGAGACCAAAACCATACGGTGGAGGTGTGTGGTGGCTCTGGACCATGCTCCCCCTGTGGTTGTTTGTGCTGCCCTGCCTGAGCCTCGTGCCTCTGGCTCGGGCTGAGAAGGGCCTGGACTTCCCTCAGTATGACGGGAAAGACAGAGTTGTTGATATCGATGAGAAGAACTACAAGAAAGCCTTGAAGAAGCACAGTATGCTCTGTCTGTACTACCATGAGCCCGTACCGGACAGCAAGGAGCTGCAGAAACAACACCAGATGACCGAGTTGGTGCTGGAGGTAAAGTATGAGATAATAACAAACGATGCATGAAAAGAAGCAGATGACATGGAGGGATGGATAAAGGACAAATGACTGCTTTGGATTGCTGCCAAATGGACTTACATTGAATCGATATTGCACCAATGAGACAACTGAAGGGTCAGAAAATCCTCCAACCCTCCCATGTGAATGTCAGTGTGCATGAGTTTCCTCAAGGTCAGTATGTATGGACTCTATGAATCCACTGCAGTCCAGTTAAGATACTCTGCTGTCACTTCAGGTTATTTCAGCATTATTCAGTGTTAGTCACCATCCCGTTGAAAACACATGAAGCTAAATCTCCCTGCGGCTCGCCTCTGCTGGCAGAAATAGGCCAAAAGCTCCTGTGTAGAGTTTTTGAGCTGCAACGCCTGAAGGGCACTGCCTCTTCCTCTTTGACTTGTCAATGCAAAAATAAGACTTAAAGCTAATCTGCACTCAGGCGCCACTAAATATGTAAAATTGATAAATTAAACAATTCTCTCTGTTTGAATCTTGCATAGTGAAGAACCATGAATTGAGCGAGCCCTGTCTCACATTACAAAAAGGCTGAGGGCAAGCTGCTCTTTGATCTGCTGAGAGTAATCTGAGCTAAAACATGTAGACCTGATATTAGCTTCTCTTATTTTACACATCACAGGTGGGCCCTGCTGCAGGAATGGCACCTGTTAAACACGTAATTCCAAAAGGAAAATTATAATCTACTGTGCACATGTGACCGCTCTAGTTAATTGAGCAGTTAATTTAATACATGTCTTTTCCACACTATGAAGAATTTACGTCTTTCTGCGGTTTTAGCGGTCTGCTTGAAGTGATTTTTGAATAGAATTTTGATCTTAAATGAATTTTTTAAATTGAACTTTACTTTCTTTATGGAAACCAGAAAGACACTCTACTGCCAATTCATTAAATTGTATAGGTTTTGCTTGTATTATTTTAGCCTGCTTGTGATGTTTGAGATATCTTATACTGTCATTGAAAAATTATATACGCAATTGCATATTACCAGTTGTGCTTTTAAAAATTTGGTTAATGCAATTGTTTTATTTAGTATGAAACAAGAGACTTTCTTAAAAGAAAAAAAACAACAAAAAAAAAACTCCAGGCACAAGATCTTTCAAATCCTGCGGTAATAAAATGTATATTAATGACACACACATTTCTGGACAATATTCGCATAATATGATTCTGATGGTTTTTACATGCTGTGCCAGAATCTTCTTTTAATGTAGC
The DNA here is from genome assembly GCA_900302745.1 of Parablennius parvicornis. NCBI lineage: Eukaryota > Metazoa > Chordata > Actinopteri > Blenniiformes > Blenniidae > Parablennius > Parablennius parvicornis. The sequence continues at coordinate 9,884 of OMNM01044592.1, forward strand.
CACATGTTAGCACATCTCATTTGTAATATCATTAATGCATTGAAAGTGTTTGACTATGAATGCAGGAAGGAAGTTCCACCAACTGTAGTGTTTAGGGAAGCTAAAAGGGAAATTGTTAATGCATTGTTCATCAGTTGCCCTATTGCTCAAACATTCCACTAACTTTATTAGTTTTATACATCCTTTGCTGCAGTGGCACCCAAACACTACTGAGCTCATTCACTGTACTCCCCACAACAATTGCCAGACCAATTATATGCATATGCAGGCTTTGGCTATATTTAGAACGAGGCGGTCATGGTGGTGATTATGTAACTGTATCTCTTTGGCCTTGGGGTAGCCTGAGTACCTCTGTCATATTGCCAACTTTGGTATTGCTGTCAAACACCCATTTGCACTTGGAGTTTTATATAATATTTTATATTGAATGACCAAAGAAGGCTTTTTTTTTTTAAATCCCCACAACTCAAAACACCAACTGAATAAATTTGTCATGTTCCTTGCTTCTTTGTTTGTCATGTAATCAGATAATTTTTGGATTTAATCATTTTATTCATGACATCTGAATATATTTACATCTGCAGCTCGCAGCTCAGGTTATGGAAGAGAAAGACATTGGGTTTGGAATGGTCGACTCCAAAAAAGATGCAAAAGTGGCAAAGAAACTGGGTGAGTATTTGTGTGCACGTGTACTGGTGATTCTCTATTGCAATACATTAAAAAACATTTTATTTTATTTTAAAGCTGAATAAGATAGGGGAGACTTTAAACCAGTGTAAACCTGCACTTTGTTTGGCCGCAGGCTTGGACGAGGAGGGAAGTGTTTATGTTTTCAAGGCTGACAGGGTGGTGGAGTTTGATGGTCTGCTCTCCGCCAACACCCTGGTGGAGTTCCTGTTGGATGTGAGTCGACTCATCAGCAGGTTTTCTGCTGCAGCCTTGAATCTGCTGTTCTCTTGACATGGGTAATAGCTCACAGTGGCGTCCAACAATCTTCTTTTCTCTCGTTCTGCTCTGCAGCTGCTGGAGGACCCCGTCGAGGTGATAGAAAATGCTCTGGAGTTGAAAGCCTTTGACAGGATGGAGGAAGACATCCGGCTTATTGGCTACTTCAAGAGTGAAGACTCTGAACGTGAGTATGTGTGTTTGCAAGATATTTATTTTTTATTTTTTTTGCAGTCTGAACAAAGCTGGCTGCCTTGTTGATTGATCTGTGATGAGCTTTTTGCGGCGCATGCCCTTTATTGTGGCACGAGTGCATTTTAACCCACTCATCTCCATGGATTTACAGATCCATTTTTACCTCTACTGCACACACAGCTGCTGCTGCCCGCTAACCCTCACATGGTGCGCAGTAACAAAGTGCAGGGTAATCTACTCGCAGTGACAAACTGCAGCTCAATCCCATCTGACCAACTGTGGGAGCAATAAGCTGAGGTCAAAGTTGAGCTATTTCCGCTCCCTGTTGTGTGAATGTTGAGTATACAAGGAAAGGACAAACAGATGTGGATCATGAAAACATAAGAACACAGTGTGGAAGTGACTTGTTCTTCCTCCTGCTCTCTTTTATCTGCAGATTATGAAGCTTTTAAAGAAGCTGCAGAGCAGTTCCAGCCTTACATTAAGTTCTTTGCCACATTTGAGAAACCTGTAAGTAACCAGGAATCACGTGAACGTGATCCATTATTTCACAATTTTTCTCATTGATCAGTCTTTCTTTTTTAATTTTTCTTGTTTTAGGTGGCCAAGGAGCTGACGTTGAAGCTGAACGAAGTCGACTTCTACGAGCCGTTCATGGAGGAGCCGGTCACTATTCCAGGCAAGCCTCTCTCTGAGGAGGAGCTTGTGGAGTTCATAACTGAACACAGACGGTAAACAAAGAGCACTTCCTCCGAATATGGATTCCTCCTCACAAATTCATGACATTTTATAAAAGAATTTACATGGTCAAACTTTTTTTATTAACTTCTACTCAAACATGTGACGTGTTTCCTGTGCCATCAGACCGACACTGAGAAAACTGCGTGCAGAAGACATGTTTGAAACATGGGTGAGAGCAGGCCGCGAAGCTGCACCGACAATAAACATTCATTTATGCTGATGGCAAAGCAATATTTGTCTTTCTTTCTTTGCAGGAGGATGACATAGATGGTATCCATATTGTGGCCTTTGCAGAGGAGGAGGACCCTGGTAGGAACAAAGTCCAGGCTGCTGCCATTACTCAAACCACAAAAGTGCTCATCAAACAGTTCAAGGAGATTAAAAAAGGAGCTTTTAATGTACTAGTTTAAGATTGTGACATCACTTTGCTCTTAAAATGTCAGATATACTGTTCCACAGACTAAACACTTCAGTACAAAACAGTCACAAGCAAAACTTCAGATTCCTAAAGGGATATAGTTATAGTATAGATTTTCTTTCTATGAATGAGTTATGAGGCTGATATAATGCCATTTTTTATGGGCTTATTTTGTCATGATCTGATCTTTAATCTCTATTTTATAATTATCTCCCTTTACCTTTTCATGCGCGTTTAGATTTATGTACTGTTTATTGATGTTTTAATAGTATTGGTTACACACAAGCCTTCAGTGGCTTTTGACATCTCCTGCACATTTTACTTTTTTGTGTTTTATACATTCTGTTTTGAAAGTATTTGCAAAGTAAACAAAATCTTAACCATTACTTTGCCAGTCAAAA
>OMNM01044594.1:0-10822 GCA_900302745.1 Parablennius parvicornis
GCAGGCTCGAGCTAACGTTAGCCTACAGCTGTGTGTGTGTGTGTGTGTGTGTGTGTGTGTGTGTGTGTGTGTGTGTGTGTGTGTGTGTGTGTGTGTGTGTGTGTGTGTGTGTGTGTGTGTGTGTGTGTGTGTGTGTGTGTGTTGGGGTATTAGTCAATTTACACTTCAAATCTGTGTTGTGGTGGCTTGCACTCTCGCCGAGAACATCCACGGTTTGATTCCAGAGAAGTTGAAAATATTGGATTTTAACATGACTTAATAACTCGAACTGATCAAAATAAAGTGTGCATGTGCCGCCTTTTGTCATCGCAGTACGACTTCATGAAAGCCAAGTTTGGGCTTAGTGGTATTTTTTATGTTGAGTTCACATGTTATCCATGTGCATGTTTGGGGTTTTCTTCAGTTTTCTCCTTCCACTGTTTATCTCTACTGCCTGTTCCTCCTTCTGTAATTGGCCTGTGATATAAACCATCTAGATTGAACCCTGCCTTCACCGGATATTATCTGGGATCGGCTCCAGCCGCCCTAAATTGGCCAAATCAGGTGTAGCAGATGGATGACTGGATGAATGAATGGATGGGTGATAGGGGTGATGATTGTTCAGTGTGCAGCACCGCTCACTGTGATTGGAGGCCCAATCCATGTCTCTGCAGGAGAGCAAACGGTAAATAGATTGTACTGAAATCATCTGTTCTCACTGCTTCAGCAGTCTCAAATAGCTTCACCACATTCACCAATTGATACACACACACTTTATTGGCAACAGTTTTCCTACAAGGGGATTTCATTCTGTCTCCTGACATGGAACTCTACAACCACAATCCAAAGACATTTTTCCTCAAGTAACAGGTGACCCTCAGTGTCCTGTCGGTGTCACCTAAAAAAGTGGTTTTACGTACTAAAACTAGTGATGCATTCATTATTTATTATTTAGGTATTTATAGCCACTGTGCATTTCTTAATGGTGAGAACAGTTTTATTTATACCAGCACTTCTAACCTTCTGGGAGTGGTTTTTGGTGTGATGTCTAGACGATAACTTTTGAACAAAAATCGTTGTCTGACATTGATCACGAGTTGGTGGTGATCTGCAGCAAAGTCGGAAGCAGTGATTCAGTCCAGATGTTTGCATGGGTGCATTCATGATCCGGTGTTTGAGCCTGGGAATATCAGGTCCCAATTCAAACATGATTAAAAACAGACGGGGATGAAACCTCTTTGTTTGTCTTCACTATGTAATACAATTTATTGCTGAACACGGGTGAAGCGTGAATAAATGATAGTTCAAACCTTCTGGTAAATAGTGGCTTTTGATAAAAGGTTTGTATGTTCTCCCTGTCCTTTTTTTTCATCATAGCACAGTTTTTACTATTGCAATCTGTCACTGTTTCATATGGCCATTTTTTTTTTTCTCCCCTTGGCGCTACATTTCTACCTCAAGCAGAAAGTATGACAGGAAGTTTATTGACTGTATGTCCCTGACAGTCTGTCAGCCTTTTGTGTCTCTGGCCTTCTTCCTCAACATTCAGGCTCCAGGGACCCCGATACTCACAGTAATGAGATAGCACATAAAAAAAGTTTAGCGGCAGAGTCAACTCCAGAGAAGGCTCCGAAACTTTAAAATCACTGAGTCTGGACTTTCCTGCACTGATAATGCTATTACACTCCGAAAACTTCATCTGCTGCACCTTATCGGCTCTGCTCCGAAAAATCCAGATGGGACCATTAAAAAGTTTTAGTCTATATAGTGAAAAGTTCTCAATGTGCAGGTACAGTTAAGGTCATTGTTCTTTTCAAACAGTACTTTAACTCTAAAGAGACATTTTAAAGTAGAACAACTTCAATTATGAGTCTCAAGAAGCAAATAGAATTATTTGAGGGTGTTTATCTTCACGTTATATCTAATCATCAGTGTGTCCATCTAATCCTGTGCTAAAATCTTTTCCAATTGAACTCTTCACGAGAACACCTAAGGCATTGTTTACATTTCAAGCGAAAACACGTGTTGAGATAAATAATTTGATTACATTCAACAATTTTTTTAAATGAGGTCCATTTACGTGGCAGAAATGCTGAAAATGATGTAGTTAGCATGCCATGCTACTAGTTGTCACTGTGGGTTGTTTTTGTAATGAAACCATACACATGCATTCAAAGAAGAATACGCTATAAACATTAACGATAGCGAGTAAATAGACATTCATATGGACGGAGGAGGAAGTTGGATTGCTCTTCCAGGTGACTCTCAACTATATCTTTTTACTATGGCTGTGGTGTGCATGCACAGTAACTGCATTTCAGAAAAGCTGCATTTTACCCCTGTTTCCACAGAGTCAGAGCATTTTGAAAAAGTTCCACTGTTACCAAAAGTTCACCGTTTGGAAGACAAGTTGCATTGTCAATGACTCCGAGCACCGTTGTCACTTAAACGGCCACTAAAAACACAACGAAAGTTTTCTCTTTTTACCTAAAAATGTTGTGTAAACGGAGCCTAAGAAATCCTGCAGACTCACAACATCAATATCTGATTGGCTAAAACATCATAGTGAAGCCAAACACTGACAGAAACAACCATTTTCATACAAAAGCTTCATCATATGAAATAAAAGCAATGAACAGTTTCCCTGGAAATGATCCCTTCACATTTAACCCATATTACAATTACCAGTGGTGCGCTGCCTTGGTGCGACGGGGGTCAGCCGCTGGGTGTCAAAGGTCATTCAATCATCTGTGGAATCTGATCCTGTGAACATCAGTCTCAGTCATAACCTATAGGAGAGTTCACTTTTTTTCAGTCATTAGTACCAGATATATGTTTTTTAAAAGCCAACACAGAACTATCGGGTTCATCCACTCATTTATCTTCTGTACCCATTTTATTCAAGGCAGATTTATGAGACTGTGTCATCCAACAATGGGCAGGACAAAGTGCCTGGGTAGGTCGCTCGTATGCTCGTCCATTTATTTATTGTCTAATAGTGTCTTTTTATTCGCTGCCTTTTCATTTTTCTGTTCCATTACAGTGCACAATGCAAAGCATTACCTTGAGGCTCAAGAATTGTGCATAGTTTTTGCTTTTCTTACGGAGTCTCTTGGGGGCGGTGCAAAGTTTTGTGTTGTGCAATGTTTGTATTACAGTGTGATGTTGTGTTTTGCTTACTGATAAATTTCCCAAAGGGGATGATAAAGGGTATTGTCTGCCAGTAGTTCATTACGTCTATTGTTGCCCATTTACTGCGAGTGTTGTTGTGACGCAGAGTATGCTTGATTTAAAATCCAGCTCCCTAATTAATTCTCACTATTCAGTTTCACTTCTTTCCTTCAATTTCTTGTGACACATATCTGTAACTGGATGTCAGGTAAAACTACCGATAGTTAAACACAGATGTGAATAAGTCTATTTCATGACTTATTACAATTAACGTTACTGAGAGTTTTTCATCACAATGAAAGTCAATACGGCTGCTTTGAGATGGTTTCATAGAGAGCACATTGCTTTAGAAAATTGATCATCACTCTGCATGTTGTGTCTCGCTCGGTTAATTGTGGCGAAATTAATGTAGCTTTTAATTCAACGGTGACAGAAGCTTAATGAGAATTGATGCTGAGCGACGCCGACACAGACTCATGATGGAAGGAAGGAAATGAAAAAGACTTCTCTGTCGTGTTGAACTCAGCAATTCACAGCGAGACACATGAATCAAGGACAGACGCCTCCTGGCTTTGTGCACGTTCCAAGATTTACGGCAGTGGAAAAACACACACACGACTAGTTTGACGACAGAACCGTCCATCATACAGCGGCATAGACAACATCAAGAAAAGTGCAAATTCACACAGATGGACACCTGTCATGCTAAATACTGTCACCTCACTCATATCTGGTACTCAGTGTTAAATACATCACTAGATATCAGCAACAACATGAATATAGTTACTTCTTTAAAAAGTATTGGAATCACTTTAGTACAGAGACCAGTGGTAAATTACTATTGAGGGCCGAGACTTAAGTTGACTTGAAATTTGCTCAATAACAATCATCTCTTGATAAAAAAGCAGATTTTATTAGCTACAGTACACTTTTTTATTTCCCAGCCTTTATCTGGAAATCATGATTTCATTTTTCTAAATTCCAATTAAATAAGAACTATAATTTATCCTATATAATAATTTTTTTCCACCATGAAACACTAATTTTGTGAGGTATCGATTGCTGGACACAAACACTAATGTGATGATGGCCATTCATGATAAAGCCAGTCATAACAATAGATTTCATTTGATTCAGAATTTCCTGAAGGCCAGTCAAGCAGAGCTAAAGAGCCACATTTTGCCTTAGAATGCCTATGCCTGTTTTAGTATTTCCTTTTTTTTTTTTTTTTTTGGTTAACGTTCATGGAGGCATGTTTACTAAAGTAAAATTTTATCTGTCTCACTCAGTCCTCAACTTACTAATGCAGTTCATCGCGTGCATTAATACAGCTCTCCTCTGCCCTCCCCATCAGGCTCATCCATAATTAATGCTCTGGTAAATCAGACTGTGCATTCTGTGCTCAGATCTTGTAATGTACTCAGATGTGTCATTTGTTTTTCCTTGTTAAACTCTTGTTAGATCACGATGATGAATAATTAGTTTATCAACAGACAGAGACGCAGAGATGAGAGAGAGACAGCATCCAATCAGTAGCCAGCGGTACGGTATGTCAAAGCTGCCTGTTGCTCATGGCATGCATCACGGCACCACCGGGTGATATTCAGACGTACGATATGTAGCCCAGCAAACACACGCATGCACACAAAGGTTGTGACTCTGTTGACAGAGGGAATATTTGTTTTGTTTTGTTGTTATTTCAGGACAAGCGCTACCATACAGAGCAGGCTTTGTTTGATCAGCTTGACGTGTAATACTGAACAAATGAATCTGGCTTCATTATTTGTCCTCTGCTTGATTGTCATTGAAGGAGGTAAAAAAAAAAAAAGTAATTATGGAAGAGGATTGGGACCACCCCCCAAAAAAAAAAAAAAAAATTTCTTGGCGTGTGTTATTAATCTTCTTCTGTAAAAAAAAAAATTGTTAAAAGTTGAAAACTCTCCACATGTTTTGTTTTTGGGTTTTTTCCCACTATTCTATCTGCAGGAATAAACACCCCTTGGTCATTTTAAACAACAAGTATTGAATTTTATTTGAGTTTGCTGAGATAATCTTATGGTGAAGGACTAAACTAGAAAGCAGACTAAACTTCAGCTTCCTAAACGGAAGCTTCCAGAAAACCTCTTCTTCTTTTAGCAGGAAGTATAAACAAAGGTGTTCGGTTGTATTTCATTCAAACGAGCAGCCAACATCCAACCCATAGGAAACACTATGGCAGAACTGAACGTCTGAAATTTGCATTAGACCTGCACAGAAGCACCACAAACTTCTTTATACTCTGTTGTTCCAAGTATTTAATCTCACTGTGCAGTGACATTCAAGCCTTCTCATGTGCAAAGACCCATTATTATTTACTGAACACCAAAAACAGCTCAAGATTTTAAAAAAAACTGAGGAAACAATGAGAGCCATAACATTATGACCAGTGACAGGTGAAGTAAATAACAATGATAGAACTGGTTATTGTTAGTAAATTTTACACACAAATTGAACATTTTATCCTCAAACTTGATGTATTAATCTAAGTTACTGCTCTTTTTTGTGAAGCTGGTCGTCAGCTAGTTTCTGCTGGTTGGAGGAGGCTCCTGTGGATTTACTGTCATTAACATCACCCAAGAGCCTCATCAGCCACTGCAGTGTATAAGATATCATGTTTGACTTCTTGTCACTGGTCCAGGGGCTTGAGTGGCCGTGATAGCGAGGCAGACATCACTCCAAGACAAGAGTGTGGATGAAACTCTTCTGCAGTGAATGATTGGATTATGTTATACAATACAGAACAGTTTTTAATCGTTTTTTAATCGCTTTATTATGTTGCAGTGTAGTTCCATCCTGTATTCTACAACTGTGTGTTCATACGATACAGCTCAGACCTGCACAGCTCCGACTTCCAGACAGCAGACACATTATGTACGAGTTTCTTTTAAAAAACAAAGTTCTGTGTATGAACGTCACAAAACCGTTTCTGAATCGCTGCAGTCTATTTCTCCTCTTCATTCGGTCCAAGTATTTGGCTACGAAACGAATAAATCACGCAGCCAGGCTATAGGCACCGACTTCACATGGCGCTTTTTCCTTACTTCCTGGGTTTAAAATCCATTTTTTTTCTTCCAGCTGGAATTAAGAGATAAAAATAAAGTGAACCATGGCGGTTTTTCTGACAAGCGAGTAAGCAACCAGAGGGCAGTCCTCAGGCGAAAGGATCAGAAGCAAACACTATATTGACGTCAGCCTTTACATCGGTGCACCTTGAAAATCTGCATTACTGGCGGATGACATGTAAATCTCTTCTGTGCTTTACTACACAAGTACTTATTCCAGTCCGATAAATGTATGTAGTCATAAATTTGGTAAAGGTGTGATTAAAAGTGTGTGCAGTCTCGCTGGGATCGTCTTAATTAGTATTGAAGAAGGACAGATGAAGATCAATCACAGTTTCAGAATTTTTCTATGACTCCTTTAGTGCAATGATTCTCAGTTGGTCTGGTTTCAGGATCCACTGAGAACCCACAGTAATATGCAACATTTTAAAGTCAATGAAATTTCAACTTGAGAGAGTTCAATAGAACAACATAGTATCAATTCACACCAAATGTTTAATGATAAATAACAAGATGAGGAATTAAATTGGGTAATAAAAAGGAGAGTATTACCTTTTAGACACAATTAAATGCATTAAAACCAAAACGTATCATGTTTTGGCAAATATTTGACATAAGATTGATCTCTACAGTTTGAGAATTCAGATTCACATGCAATTTCAGTTCTCACTGCTTCCTCCTTTCATATGCCAACTAATCAAATCACTGCACAAAACTGAGATTTAGTTCTCCATTTTCTTTGATATAATGAAATTCATATCTATTGATCTGCTTGTGGTTCATAATGCTCATTATGTAAACAAGTCAATTTTGATTTTCTTCTTTCTTAATTGTCAGATCACATTACAAGACCCAACTTCTGTTCAGAATTTCAATAGATGGTGCTAAAATAATTTTTTGGGTCATGGCAAACATATTTACAAACACAATCTCTACTTTTAAGAACAGTTCTAAAACTTTCCTTTGATTAGGTTAATGGTTTGCGTTGGCTCTGGTCACCTTAGACCACATTCTTGGTGAAGCTGCTTTAGGTTTAGACTGATTAAAGAGTTTATTCAATGCACTCAGCTTTTCTCCACTCGTCTCTGTAATTTCATCTCATGTAATTAACTTTGGGCCTCTTTCCTTGAGTCTGTATTTTCTCCTCTGCAGTCACTACTCCCATATTATCCTTTTCAGTCATATTTGCCCCCGAGCAGTCAATACAGATGCCCACCACCTCTGAGTCTGGGTCTACTGGAGGTTTCGTTCCATTATTATTGAGTTTTTCCATCTCCACTCTCACCATTTCATTTAAATGTGAAGTGCCACGAGATGACTATGTTCTGACTGCTGCTGTATAGATAAAACTGAATTGGTGGAAAACCGAACGTTCCGTGCTTTATGTGTCGCTGTATGACTCATTGCAAATCACATTTCAAATATTTTGTGAGCCTTACATCAATAGTGTGCAGCTTGTCAGCTGAGCACTCCACTTCTTCCTGTTTTTCTTTCCTCTCAGAGTGGCAACAGAAAAAGAGCTGAAGAGGAGATGGCAGACGGAGCCACAACACGGCAGCCTCTGCAGTCAAAACGCAGCCGGTCGGAGTGATTTAACCCTCCAGTTCAGCTAACTGAAGCTCTAACCTTCGCCACAGACACTCTCCTTCAAGTTATGGCCAGAGCAACCCCCGCCTTTGAAGAAATATCACGCACACGGAACACCGCGCGCTGGTCTCGTTCCAATGTTTTCGACTTACACGCAGTAGCCAGTAGTTTGGTTGCCATGGATACCGTTTCAGGTGTTTCTGGGCTCCAGTGTGCAGTGATGCTTTGCACCATGGTCTGATGGCTTCGGGGTGTGTTTGTGTGTTTGTCTGTGTGTGTGTCCTAGAACACTTGTGTGTGTGCATGCACTTGCATGTGTGTATTTAGCAAATTGACGCTGTCTGTGTGCAGGATTATGAAAGTCTCTCTCTTTCTAACTCTCCCTCCTGTGCAGCTCCTGCTTTTTTACACTTGTTCTCCTCTTTACTTCAAATCACTTTTTCTCTTCTCTTGTCCTCAACTCTCTCCTTTACCTTCAGTCAGTCCCCCCTACAGAGAGCCGTGAGTCTGGGTGTAGCAGACTTGGCCGGTTCATTTTGGCCGCACACCCATCAGCTGGTGCTGCGAGCCTCTGGGCTAAAAGACTGATGACACCACGAGACGGAGGCAAACGAAGACGAAGAGGAGGAATCACAAACACAAACCGAGAGAAACAATGAATAATGGCGGAGGACAATCTTAATGTGAGTGTCTTAAGAGTTAGTTATTGCTGGGGAAAATCCCATGAATCTTAAAACAAAATAGAGCCCCCAAATAGAAAGGATCTAACGCAGTATAAAATATAAGATATAGGTGAGTTACACCGCAGAATAAACAGGAGAAGCTCTGCTATAAGGAGATTTTTGCATGTTCCTAACCCAACTCCCAAACCCAATGATTTACCAAATACCAAAATGTATGGAGCGTAATCGTGTCAACCCACTTGTCACATCTCTGACGCAGACACTCTGCCACTTTATGCCACAAACACACACAAGCTATACACCAAACACCCAGAATATGATAATATCTGGGTTTTAGAGAAGAAGCCTCAGTTTTTAAAGGTTAAAACGCAACACATGTCTAATGTCTGCATGACACTGGGATATGATTTATGCACTAATGAGAGGTTTTGTCTGGAACGGCTCGAAATGGATTGAGCCTAAGTAAATTGTGAAGCTTTTATAAAATGTAATTAGTGTTGTTATTTCCTCTGCTCTGAAATTATATGTCTACTATCAGCTTGAATTGTTTTATTCATGTAAAATTGCATTTTTAAGAAATTGAGGCTTTGAGCATATTAGAGTCAACAACATTCCTCTTGGTTAAACTGCCACATAAAACATAATTGATAATATATGTAAAAACCCACTTTTAAACCTGACCATGGTAATATCTGTTGATTTATGAGTTAAGTCATGCAGCAGTAATTATTTTCTAAACAAAAGGTATGACATCTATTCACCAATGTTCAGGGTCATACATTGAATTTGCTCCCTACACTGATAAATAAAGCAGCTTCCATCATATTGTCATTGATTGGACAGAAAATCCAGTCAAATTAGTGTCTTAAACTCAATTTTTCAGCCATTCATTGTGCTGACATGGATCTTCTAGTCTGCTTAATAGTTGCTGGGTGGAACTGTTCACAGTAGACTCTGGTGAAAAAAACCTCAGAGATTCATATTTTTGGAGTATCTGGAAAAAATCCATGCAGGGACAAGAACAACATGCAAACTCTGCATAAGCAAAGGCTTGAACCAGGATATTCTTGCTGTAAGGCGGGAATTCTAATCACTCCTTCAATGTGCATAACCACCTTTTTTTTTTTGTTTAACTTTTTATTGTTAAGAAATGCTTTTATGTGGAAGATATGCGACGACATCTGGTGTTACTGTCAGACTGATATTAACATCCAGTGTACTCGAAAACTGACACCTATTAACTTGTCAGACTCTGCTGTGGCATCAATTAGTGTGAACATTGTCTTTTCACATTGTAGCGTCCAGAGCATCATGTTTGTCTCACTAAATCCTTATTATTTTGTCACTGTTGTTACACGCTGTACATGTGTCGGCTGTGCCAATCCACTTTGTAAACTTAACGTCTGTATTTCTCCCTGGAGAAATAAATAGAAAAAGCAAAGATTCAAGCTATAAATAAGTGAAAACCAGCATTGAATCCATTTATCTCCTATTGCCAAACAAAGCAGCTGCCTCCGCCTGCTGCCTCTGCCCAGCATCAGAGACGCACTTCACAGGATCTGAAAGTTCAGAAAAAGAAAAAGAAAAAAAAAAAGAAGACAACCTGCCATGCTGCTTTCTAACAGCGTGAGCACAAGATGTGGTTTCATCCTGTGATTATCAAGTACATGAGAAACATGCCAATGAGGAATTCACATGACCAATTCCATAAAACAGCACTTACATCTATACATGCTCAAAGCTGAGTGGCTCCGAGGCGCCCCGGTGGGGTAAAAATTTTTTTTATAACATTTGAGCGACTGCTTATGAAAAAAACATGAGTGTGAAGACACCACAATAAAAACCCAACATGCCCTGCATGTACCAGGAGGACAAAAAACCCCAGTGAGCACCACGAACCCAGCAGCCGTCTCCCAGAACAACACTGACATCAAGACGGCACAAACATGAACACCAGGAGTTGAAAGAGCCTCCAGAGTGTGAAACACTTGAAGCCAAACCACAGTCTGAACACCTGAACGCACTGATAGATAGATAAAGAGATAGATAGATAGATAGATAGATAGATAGATAGATAGATAGATAGATAGATAGATAGATAGATAGATAGATAGATAGATAGATAGATAGATAGATAGATAGATAGATAGATAGATAGATAGATAGATAGATAGATAGATAGATAGATAGAGTACACCTCACCTTCATGATGCATCATCTTTCTGTTTTCCCTTCTGCCTCTTTACCTGAGTCTGTCTCCCTGGCAGGTTTTGCCGCATGCCCTACAGCTTATCTTTAAAC
>OMNM01044595.1:0-15335 GCA_900302745.1 Parablennius parvicornis
CAAGCTATTGATTCCATAAATGATTTGAGACTTGAGAAAATTGCAGCATAGCTCTATATATTTATTTCTTCAAGGATTTCAATGCAACTCAGCCTGCCTTGATGGCAAGTGGATTGCAAATCTACTTTCAAATAACTTGTCAAGAAGCACACAAAGAGTGTGCCTGTTTGATTCCAAGGTGTGCCACAAGGCTCCATACTGGGACCAAGATTTACCTGTAGGGTTCCCATATCATGGAATGCATCTAACCATGGAATCCTTGTACTCCTACAATTTGGTTTAATTCTAGTTCAGTACATTTCAATCTAAAAAAGATTAAATGTCAATTGTGTATGAAACTGTTTTAAAAGGTCAGTAATACATATAAACCAACTTAAATAAAGGTGGGAAAATATTCGCTGTTGAAAAAAAAATATATATTGAGAGACGTTGGATTCAATGCACAGGCAGTGGAGTTTATTGAAAAAAATGTCAACACAGACCTGCAGAAATGAAACAGCGATCAGCCACGCCGAGTGCCGTTCAAAGTCTGCCGACTGGAGCCGTCCCTGATGTATTTACCCTTTGGGCTTCAAGTTAGATTTAGCCAAACACAAACACGGTAAGACTCAGATGCAGATTGTTTTGCACAGAGCGAGGTAGCTGCAGGCCTGATCTCCTTGTTGCTATAGAACCCAAGGTCTTTCCACGCTTTTTCTAGCTGCTTCTGCCACGCCGTGTGTGCACACACAGATTGCTGTAGTGTTGAAGGAGATATGTAGTATCCAGCTCGCAAAGGGAGCACGACAATTAACCTGTTACATAATAGATCACATCAATTGAGAATCAATATGAATCATACAAAAACCTTGACAAGTGAGAAATGCAAAGTGAGAATGCATTTTTTTTTTTTTTGCATGAAGTTTAAAATACACATATTTGATTACATTTATTTTTGTTAACATTTGTAAATGACCAAGATTGTTAAATTCCTCCATTCCCCAATGAAATAGAAGCAAATGTGTTAAATTGATAGAAGCTAAGATAGTCAGTATAATCAAACCCAAGGTGTTTTGTTTTTTTATTGATTGGACATGGCTTCAGTCTTTCCCTACATATTATAAATGCACCCCTTTTTAAAACAGTAGATATCACTCTGAGATTTTAAAGGCACGAGGGAAAAGAGGAAGCATTTATACAAAGGTTATTCCACATGACATCAGATGGGCACAGAATGGAAAAAAAATTACATGACATGAGTACGAGAGAACACACACATTCACCATACCTGTTATTATGATTTTCTTTAATCACATCAACTCCCACATTGTCAGAAACTTTCTCTCTGACTGACAACCTAATCCCCAAACACCCGAAGAGATTTTATACAGTCTCGACAGCACAAAACGCCTCGCATCCAGCCAACCGCTGTGTTTTCTAATGGAGATAAACTTTAAGAGGGAAATAATGTACAAATTGACTGATTTATCCAGCAAGAACATAAATTATGAAGGACTTCCTGTTTAAGACAGTGTCACGAGGGCGAGAAGAGAAAACTGTGGTTGCAAATGGAAGATTAGAGAGATGTATATTTAGAGAGAAGTATGAGGATTTTTTTTTTTTTCCAAATGAATGCAATTTTCTATCACAACAGTGTTCAAAACATCCTGTTTGCTTCATTTTGAAAATACTACTGTATACATACAGTGAAAATTAAATCATCTGCAACAGAGCTAACCAGCATTTCCACTGAAGACAGCTTTGATTATATAAGTTAGGGATTGATCACATATTAACAATATATTCATCCATTGTGAATCATCATTAGCCATTTATCTGCATGTATTATTGTGCACATAGGCTTTTGCAATGTTTTTTTTTTTTTTTGACACGGTGGGTTTTAAGCCAACTTTCTGTACACACTGTAGCTAAAAGTCGCAGTAAGTAATCCGTATGTACTGTAACTTTAACTCCATTTAAAAAAGGGTAACTGCAACCATTTTACTTTTGACCAAAGAGCTTTTGACAACTGGCCTTTAAAATGGTGTCGCAGCTACTGTAATCTTGACACACCTTGTTTGAAAGATGACAAGTATTGGTGGTTAGTAAAAAAGATTTTATAGGGGAATAGAATAGTAATGAGAACCCAGTCTTACATTTTCAAACTTTTTTATTTTCAATTGACAGTAAGAAAGAGTTGAATCTGAATCTTGTGCTTCATTCCATTTAGTGGAAGCAGTCAAAAGCGAATAAGTTACAATAAAGGTTCTTTTTTTTTTTAAGGCAAACTGACTCGTCACAAAACCAAAGGACACAAAAGCGGAGTTGGGTAATTCATAGGACAAACCGGTTTCATCTGAAAACACTCGACTTGGTTTAAAATACTGTGGGAAAATTACTCAGTTTGGTCGTAACAAAAGCTGAATGTTTGCTGCGATGGATTTCCTGCCACTCTGTTGTCTTACACAGTGTTCAAGGACTGCTGATAGCAAATGGCAACAAATGGAACCTTTTCTTTAGAAAATAACACTTTGCTGTTACTGCGAGACTGCAGTCACTTTCATCCTGGCTGCTGTAACAGTCCTTTAGATGAATCCTAGTACTTAATTGATTAACCTATGATAAATGGAAGTGACTGAAAACAACTTCAAAGGTGCCCACCTGGTTTTTCATAGTTTTACACTGTAAGTCTAGACAGACACTCTCTGTGGGCAACTCTAATCAAATTGCTGTGAGGTAGAAATAAGCTAAATGGAATTAATCTACTCTGAAAGAGTCTCCATTAGCACAGTACATGATATTATGGTTACATAAAATAAAGCGAACTGCCATTCTTCCTCGAATTGGCCTTAAATTCAGAAAATATACAGATATTTAAGTGTTTTTGTTTGTTATAGGTAAGAGATAGTAAGGCCTGGTTTTATTGTACTTATAGTTTTAATTGGTGCAACCCCCAGTCTCAACCTTTAATTATTTATTTATTTATGGGACTAATAAAGTTTTTATATTTCATTCTATGCAAATGTCACCATTTAAGGAAGTTAAATCTGGCTTGTGCCTCATTCCACTTAGTGGAGGCAGTCTAAAGCGAATATGTTACGATAAAGTTTTTGTTTTGTCTTTTAAGGCAAACTGACTTCTCACAAGGTTGATTGAATGCACTTAATGAATCAAATAAGCTACAGGAAGTGCTGCTCTAAAGAAAAAAAAGGGGAGGGGAGGGGCTATTCAATGTGGGGTTTGCAGTAAGTACAAAGGTTGTCATATGTTTTATTTACAAAGGTTTCACCTTGATTTTACAAATAAGTTCCATTAACACAATCATTTCTTTTTCAAAGGAGAATTGTATTGACCGAGGCAGCGGCCACTATGAATCACAGCTACAGAACATGAAGCATGAGTATGGCACAATTGTCACAGCAAATCAATCTACAGATAATCACACTCGTGAAACCCATGAAAGATAGCTGCAACATTCCTTCAACATATTTCCAGTAATAGTCTTGAATTTGTAGCTTCTTTATAGACCCAGATCGAATGCTGTTGCTAATGTAGTTTCTTTACTGTAACAAGACAAAGAATTCTTGTGCCAATTCTATGTGAAGATGTACCTTCTAATATACACTTTACTTCTCCATCAGGAAGCTAACATACTTGTACCGTCAACCACTTTTTGACAAAGTGTTCCCCGCACAATGACCAAAAGCCCAGACGATGCAGAAGTGGATTCAGGAGAACATCCGACAGCCCTTCAGTAGCCCAGTAAAAGCTTGGATTAAACCCGGACCAATATCTGAGGAGAGACTTGAAGAATCAATTCACAGAAGCTTCATTTTCAGTCTGATGGAGCCTGATAGAATCTGCCAGGTACAATGAGGCGAGGCACTCAAATCCAGGTGCTTAAAGAGCGTAGAGACTCTACCAAGAAGACTGGCAGCTGTATGGCCTAATTGCTGTTTGCCAAGTATTGAAGGATGTGGATGTAATATATTTGGTGGATTATGAGTCAATTCCGTTCTCTAGTTTCATAAATCAGGTAAAAGAAAAAAAAAAAAAGATTAAATGTTCACGTCTATGATTTTTTCCTGAGATTGTCGGGAAAAATCATCCCTTCATTTAGGATATTAATCTAAAAAAAAATATATATATATGATTTAGTAGTTCACATATACCGTAGTTTACATATGCCGCTTTGTACACACTGGTTGTTTTGCTCACTTGGTTTTATGAAATATCGACGAGCTACACAGCACCATGGTCTTCAGGACGAGATTCAGCAGGAGCTAGACGGTGCTGCTTGAAATGAGAAAGGCTCTTTATTCCTAAATTGTCTTTTTTTTTCTGTTTTACATCAGGAAATTGTTTTGTTTCGCTGTTCAAAAACTTGCAACTTAATCTGAAAAATCTATGTAAAAAAAAGACTGTGATAAAACCGTGATTGTGATTTATTACAAAAAATGTTTTAAAATATTTTTGCCATTTCGCCCACCACTCGTCTGGGTACGTTTTGTCTTACTGTACCATCCCGTACTGTGCTGTGGAAATGAGGCTTGAGAGGCCTTTTTTTGGGAAACCAAAAGAGGTAAGGTTGGAGACTGAGTGCTTTACTCTTCAAAAATGTAATGTATTGTACCCAGACGCACACACAAAAAAATACATTATGAATAGTTTCAATCTGGAAAGGGCAGGTGCTCCATAATTCAGATGTCTTGAGTGAATGAGTGGGAAAGTCAGACAGGGAAGTCCATCTTTCACCAATCACGCTTTGGGCTGTCTTGGCTGCCTCCCCGTCCATTAGGGGCCCGTCCAGCCTAGCGGACTTAATGACATTTGATTTTTCAATGCGGTTCATTTTTCACTACATTTAACCTTGATTTTAAACTCCATTGAAATTTGCATTAATATCTTTCACGTGTCACTGCAATTAAATTCTGGAATAATGACCGGAGCTCAGTTAACTAAAAGATTCATTCTGAAGCCGAGGACAAGCTTTTTTGTGTTTCTTTTCTGCAGATTTGCTATGGCGGGGGGGGAGAGCCTGTCTTCTCTGCTGTTACTGATGACCAAGGGATGAACTGGGAATATAAATATTCTTACCACTCAAAGGGTTGTCAGTCATTATTATACCGCCACTGCTGACTAAATCAAGCATTAAGGTTCAGTCGAGGACAAAGCATTTGCATTGATTTCATATTCCACTCTTATGTCTTTTTGAATGTAAGAAAATACCTCAAGGTAGCAAGATGTTAGGCTTGATTGGCTTTGAAAAGAAGTGATTCACAACCTTTTGTTCTTGCACACCCCCAGTGGGAGCAGGACCCTTAAATAAATGACAGGGGTGTCCTATATAAGGCCCGTGGGCCAAAACCGACCCACAACAGGCTCCAATCTAGCCTCCCAACCACCAATAATCTATTTTTTTTCAAAGGAAACATTGATTATTTTAAACAAATTGCTTCAGATTGTCAAACAGCGGAGATGTTTGTAAAGCCTTGCATAATGTAACAGTTGTAGAAGTGTTTGGGGGAAATTTCACTCTATTTTGCAGCAGAAGGTTTCATTAAAAGTGGTGTTATTTTGAGACTGTAGTTATTTTTGTTAGTAATTGCAAGGTCTTGTGAAAAAAATAGACATTTTCTTCACCAGAACAAAGAAAAAATAAATACATTTAAATTTTAATGTTATTATGACACTATTTTCCCAGTCCGGCCCCTTCAAAATGAAATTAGGCCGTATGTGGCCCCTGAATTAAAATGTGTTTGACAGGTCTGTTCTATGGCATGTTCATAGCTAATGTAGACAGATTCAAAGCAGGACAAACCTAATCATATACAAAAGAGCCCCAGACTGTCCCAGGATGGAAAGCACTGATTAAATACACACAGCTCGACTTGTTCACTCTGTTCTACATCAGTTTCTGATTTGCTTGCACTTCTCACAATGTCTTCTGACAACTCCCCGGTAGTGCGGCAGGTTGTTCGCGTAGGTGAAAGCAACGGCAGTCGAGCATATTAAGTCTGGTCCAGCGAAGAAAAAGCGAGTGCTTCACTACGCCGTCCGTACACGACATGTCTTGTGTGTGGCTGCTTGGCAATTGGGATCCATTAAGGCAGCTGTCGGTGTGACAGTTCTGCCTCTTCCAGGCAACAATGCGTTTCTCCTTTGTGTGACTGCTCAGTGATGATGCAAAATGGCAGCTACAGTAAGTGCTCGCAAGTTATTGCTCTTTGATTACAAAGTGGCTGAAACCCAAAGCTGACACTGTCATGGTAAGATAACTGATTTTTTTCTTTTTCTCTCTATTGAGTATCTATCGTGGAAGAATCGCAGTGTCACTTTATGTGAGCTGGGTTTATTTTTTTCGATATAACACAAATATGTTACTATAAACCATTAAAATGCCAGTTCCACTGCTTTCAGTTCAAACTAAGCAAATGAATGATGAGGGTCGTTTCTGTTCACGGTTGTTGCTCTGGCTAAACTTACCAATCTACTGGGATTTTCACACTCAGCTAGCTCTGTGTTCTCCGGACAATGGTCTGAAGAAAAACTGAAAATGAGTGAGCAGCAGTTCAGAGAATGGTCAGACTAGTTGAAAAAAGGAACCTAAATAATAAGTGACTACAACCAAGGCCAGCAAGAGTTTTAGGCTCCTCAGTTTAAACTCCACATCCCTCCTACCTAGAGTGTACCATCTTTTAAATGTGACCTTCAGCCGGATAACAAACCTTCAGTCATTCTGAACTGACACTGAGTTCGGTGGACATAATCTCCACAGTCCAACATTGCACTTTAGTGAAACGGGACTGTCACATTGTTGTCGTGCAGCCAACAAATCTGCAGCTTTCATGAAACTTAAGTCCGATCTCCGGCTGGGACAATCCTACACCAAGCCAAGATCATGTACATCAGTATACTCCCTATATAGATCTACATTTGTGGACATGTATTTGTGGGAACTAAACCATTTTCGTTCAAGCTGAACAGACAAATCAGAGGGTTTTTTTTTTTTGTTTTTTTTTAATGCATATTAACAAATGTCTTATTGTACTCTAATCTATTTTCAAGGTGACCTTGGAGAGATTTGCTTCAATTGCTTCTGAAATCTCCACGAATGCAAACTTATCATAGAACATGTAGGAGCTTGTGTTTCTCTGTCCTCCTGCCATCAAATCCTCTGTCGGATTATTTCTTCAAAATGACTAAAACAAGGGTTACGTGATTATCCCAAAATACAAATACACAAAGTCGTGTTCCCATTGGCTGACATACACACATATTTACGTTTTCATTAGTTGTTTTTTTTTTTTTAGGTCAACTTTATGACTTCAGTCTCATTTTGCAGTGAAGGTACAACATGTTCTCTGCAGGGGCCTCCTGCTGTTCATCCACTTCTCTTTGCTGAAGCAATTATCCACATCTACTCCTCATAAACCGAACACAGAACTCATTAGTTATGATGAATAACAATTCAAAAAGGCCAAGATCTGAGGGTGCATAGGTATTACGGATATTTAGCACTCCCCCTTTCATGCCCAACACCGAGAGGAAACTAAAAAAATTCACAATCTAAGATACTTCATACATCTTAAATAGAAGCTATGATAATGTATGCCTTCATGACATTACAATGACGCACAAATGTGAGTCACAGTTAAACAGAAGCTGTTTTTCTAATTGAGAGTTTTACAGTTCAACAGATATTTATGACTCAATTGGCCTAAAAGAAACCAGAACACCGAAGGACCAGATTGGATATCAGAGAGAGTTTTCGAATGTTGTTATTATTATTATTATTTGTGACGTTCATCTTGAAAGCTCTTTCCAAAGCATTAAGAAGTGATTAGACATCAGCTGGATGTGTAGCCGCCCCCGGTTTGGAATTTTACCTATCATCATTCACACTCTAAGACTGCAGGGCCGCTGCAGAGAAAGTCAAAAGGCTATCATTTGACGTCAAAGTAGCGCAGTGACATGTCACCCTCAAGGCTTGGCATCTCTAGACTCAACCCCGATGGCAAGTCACGCTCTGCTATGACAGCGTGCAATTCTAAAGAGGCAGAAAGAAGGTAATGGCTCTGCTGATGAAGATTTACATCCCAAAGGGGTTTCAGCCGCTAAAAATATGCATCCTCATGAGACTGTGAGGTGATGCAGATGACAGGGCGCAACAACGTGACTCGATTTGTGAGTTTAAACAGCACAAGTAGCAGATGATAAACTACGATAAACTGAATCCTGTGTTAGGTTGTAAAATTTTATTTTCATGAGGATTGTGAATTTTGCTCGGATTTTTTTTTTCCCCTGATGAAAACAATAATTTTCAATGCTAAATTGGATGAAGCGATAACGCCGTGAATACAGAAATCTCCTCGATATCAAAAGATTTTGGCCCCCTTCACACAACAACGTTTCAAGTAAAAATTGATCATTTTTATGTTTTTGTTTCAAAACAGTTTTAAGTTTACACACAATGTTTCAAATACAATTTCTGTTTTCACAGAAATGGCTGAAGCATTGGAAACTGTGGTTTTAATGTTGGGCCAATTGTAGTAGAATATGCGCATTGGGAACAGTTCTGAGAAGTTGTATTTTCAGTGGCTCTGACCATCATTGTCATAGAAATGGACACTCAAAATGCATCAAATGTTTCCCTTGAAAGCGGGGCCTATAATTAAGTGAAATAATTGAGCTGGGCATTTACAGCTAAATCTGCTTCCCCAGTGGTCACTTTAAATTGCATTGTTTTACGAATGTATACGAGAGAAAAACAGGATAATGTGTTAATCTACTGTGCTGTTACTCCTCAATAGGGCTATCGTCGCGTCTGTTTGCTAGCTGTTATTCAGCTTGAACAAATGTCACCAAAAAACAGCAAAAATATTCTCAGCTACATCCTAATCAGTTTTTAGACCGTTGAACCTTGTTACTACTTGAGCAATTATGAAACAAACTAAATTATGTTATGCACAGGCCATTGGATAAGTTGAGTACTACAAATGCTAACTGACATTAGCATCAGCAGATTCCACAGTGATTGCGTGTTAACAAACACCCAGGTAGGTTTGTTAAACTTATACAAAGTGGCAGAGATGTTCCGGTCTGCTGTTCCTTCTAAACTGAAAAACACATATTTGTGAATCAACCATCTCAAATTCAATTGTGTCTTAACACTTAAATACTGTTATTTGAGGTCAATACTAAATTAGCGAGGCTGCCAATGTTTAATTTCTGAGGGTTAAAGTGTGCACATACTGCATGTATTTATTTGCAGCCACAAAATATATGTACATATACCAGATCTAAATCCATAAATCAGTCAGGTTTTTAGAGAATGCTGGCTTATCAATCAACGTGAAAACGTCTTCCCAAAAATATGTAATGATAAGGGAATACACACATTATATGCATTTTGTGTGAGCTGCAACATGAAGAGAGATGATTGGATGTGAAAAAGAATGAAAGGTATTGCATGGTAAAGTCAGGACAATGAATTTTGCTTAAAAAAAAAGAAAGAATCTTACTTTCAAGTTTGACTTCAAAGTCACTGGGGCAAAAACCTTAACGTTTTAAAATTATATTAGTATTTCATATGATTAGGGCCGACCATTCATTTAGGGAGAACAAAATTCAACAAAATCAGTTTTCAATACCAAGATCTATAAGTCAAGATTTTATGCACACAGTGTTACTCCACAGACCCAGAAGCTTTTTACTCTTTATATAGTTTGGCGCGACGTTTGGGACAGGTGGACGTGTGCTCCAAGTAAAAACTAATAAGCTGGGGACAAAGTGACAGATGTACTCTTCAATGTCAGACATTTTCACCTCCGATGTCTGGATTTTTCCATCCTGATATGGAAGGTGTCATCTCTGGGAGGGACAACACATTGGGGGCATTAGGTGGATTCTCAACATATTGTTACAGATATCTAAGAAAGGGGTTCCAGCTTGTTGTCATTGATATGAACCAATGTCAGCCCTCTTTCTGGCTTGGAGCTTTAGGCAATTGCCTACTTTGTGTACCTCTTGGCCCCTCTGCCTCTAAATCTCCACAACCAACCAGATTCCCCATTTTTTACTTGGAAATATGTGGAGATAGTGAATGTTTTACATGATAAGTGGCAGTCAATCTTCACAGGGATGTCCTGTTGACATATCTGTAATTAGTCACATCCATCTGGGGCAAACTACAAAAACTACATTTTGCTGTCAATGAATCTTGTTGCACTACATATTGTAAAAGTAAATCTCATTAATTTTGGTCTTTTAAATGTCAGATCCTTTATTAATAAATCATATTTGTGTAAAGAGTTCCAACATGTCGAACCACCTGCACTGTTTTTTGAGATCATTGCTGAGATTTGACTCTGCAACGTAAACTCCAGGCCTCTTATTGAAGTAACCCCTCCATTTTCATTTACCTTGATCAACCCCAACTTTTAGGATGTAAAGATTTTAAAAGCACTCTCTGTTCATACTGTCATATTCTTTATTGAAACACCTAGCCTTCAAGATCAACTCAAAAACACCCGAGGGGATTTTCTTTATCTGCAGACTTCCACAAGCCAAACAGTGTTTTCATTCATGAGTGTTCAGAACTTTGATTTCAACCTCAATTCAGAATATAATTAAATTCTCACTTCAGACACAATTCAACTTCACTTCCCACACAATTCTCTCAATTCTCATGGATACTTCCTAGTTAGATTAACTCAATCATTTGCTCATCTGGCCATCGAGACACCACTTTATGCAGCGAGCAGCCACCTGACTGCAAGATGCACCGAAACACAAAATAGGAAACATCTTTGTTGCATCAGGTTATTGTCTAACTGACTGATCACAGTTACCCTCAATGTAACTCCAATCATGTGCTTGTTTGTAATGTAATGGTACTTTTCTGCCATGATTGAAGTAAATTGCATTAGTGTTGATCATCAGTACAGACACTAGAAAACTGTTGGATCTCAATAAAGGGGGTACCTAAAATCTGAAGTCTGTGTGAAGAAAAGTGAGAGGCTTGTTTCATAATATGTCCAATATGTTAGGAAAGACTTGTTGATATCATTTATTCTTTGTATTTTCAATTCAGAGACTGTTAAAATGTTATTGTCTTGAGTGGCTATGAGAGGGAGACAATCAAAGCTAACCAGCATTAGCATCGATGTTGGTCATTGCAAGTTAACAAAGTTGCTCTTAAAGTTCACAAATGTATCAGAACTGAAGTTGAGATAAATATGTAAATGTCAGAAACAGTAGTTGCAATTATTTAAAAAGCTTGAGTATCGGACCAATTGCTACAAGGATTTTTATGGCAGTGAGCTCTAGAGCTCTAAAGCTCTAGAAGGGGACCTGTAACCTCCTTCGAGGTATTTGTGTAGTCTCCTTCTCCATTAAATCATCCTCTAAATCAGTGATTCTATAAGTATGTGCAGATGTCACATTAATAAATGATGGCTGTTGAGATCCATCGGAAATTCAAAGCATTACTCTTCTCGTGCTAGTTAAAGCCTTTAAATTTTAAATATCTCTTTAATCTTTACGTATAATCCTCATTTGCATATTGTGATTTTAATTATCTATACTACACCTATTAAAAATTCAAAACCCCTTAATTAAGTGGATCATGAATTCATTTGAAAATTTCAAGAGAATGTATGCTCCGTATAACCCGGATATCTACTTCTGGAACTCAACTGAAGCCCGTCGATACAACACATGTGGATTCCCACCCAACTCTTGACAAACCACTGCTTTGGTTTAGAAAGTCATGATTTAACACGTTAGCATCACTTTCATAAACACCAGACTGGATCGTCTTATTGAGCTGTTTCTTTCAGCTCAAGACGACTTGTCGTCTTGATCGAGTATTGATTTGTGATTATTTCCAGTTTAACTCATGCGGTTCAAGCTCACCATCATGAAGGTATTCCTGGTATTAACTTAACAAAGGAAGATATTTCAGTAAAATAAAAATGGTATTAACTGTGGAAGTAGTTGTTTTGCCTGATAATAATCTGCAATGCAAGCCAACCTTAACATACTGTGTTGTTATACTATTTCTTAGACTCTCGTTAAAATCTAATGACTCTCATGTTCAATACTTCATTATGCTATTATTTTTTTCTCTATCTGCACAGAATAAGAATATACTAACCATTTACAAGATGAAACCAAACTGTGCAGGAGAGGAAAGTAGCCCAACGGGCTGATATGAAATCCTCCATATTGGTAAACATGTCTCCATTTCTATAATGGAAAATAAAATGAAAGATGGGACAATAAGCAGAAACACAAACAAAGTTAATGAAGACAGTCAACTAAACCACACAACATATCAACATAGAATCACCAGGATCCGGTTTTATATTCCACAGTTTGACAGCAGTGTTGGTTTTGATTGCCTGCACAGTCGTCTGCGATCATCCTCCAGAAATTCATGTCTATTGCCATTTAAGCAAATGTAATGGATTCCATTATCCAGGAACTTCCATCCCGTCTTGGAATTTGGGGTAAATCCTCAGTTGGCTGTTTATAAATACTATTAGTGTCCTTTTGATTTGAAATCTGCACGAAACATGTTGAGAAATGACAATGAACTCAATGGTCGGTGTTGTGTGCTCTTCAGGACTTTTCTGTGTCGTGAAACGTTCTTTTTGCTATGATTGGCGCAGGGAGGAAGGTCAGGAGAGGAGCAGCGCGGAACGGGAGGAGGTGGTCTGACAGTTCATCGATGATAGCAGCACATTAGTATCGACAACAAGAACTCACCGGGGAGTGCAAATCTTATCTTTTGCAAAGCTGGGAAGACAGAGGAGATGGGAGCGAAGGGGAGATAATGGGAAAAGAGGGTAGTGGGAGAAGAGATGTTCAGGGGGGTGCAGAGTGGTGGGGGGTGGTAAGGGAGATATGAGATGTAAGGGGCCTTGGCAGACGGCTTATCGCGCATGAGAAATAAGAAGCAGGATGAGACGAAGGACTTGTTTAAGGGTGGGGCAGGAAAAGACGGGAATTGGAGGTTGCTGTAAAAACAAGTATTTCTTACACAGTGCTTCAACTTTCCACTGTAGCTACTTGTTTGAGCAAAGAACTGATGGTGTCACATCCTTCACTCATCATTAACTCTTTTGGTATTTCTTCACCTTTAACCTTCTGAAGACAGACAGTGCAGGCTAACAAGATGACCATGTGCTGACCAGTTCTATCAGTCTCCAATGTTTTTGGGATTTTATTTTCAAGCTGAAAAAAAAAAAAAAAGCCTTATGTTCACTCTGGGAAGACTTTTCATAAGGCAGTTAATGCTTGATGTTGCTATTGTCATCTATGCAGAAATTAAACATGATTGCTACTGGCCTTACTGGACGTTAGCCGAGCGATGATATTTAAAATGCATGAAGACCATAATGTCACCTCAAATGTATTATAATATTCTTCATGAAAGATCAAAGTAGATACATTTAAAGCGTGAATAGTATAGTTTAATGTGTTTGGGCCACTATTTTTCATTCAAAGCAATGAAAAGATTACCTGAATTTAGGCCCCAAACACGACAATATTTTAAGTGAAAACACATTGTTTTTGCCTTTTTGTTTCAGAAAAGTTTCACTTTTTTATGGCAATGTTCTGAAAGAGATAAACGGGATCTATATCACACCTGATCCAGTTCAGCCCACTCAAATCTGTACCCAATTACTTATTAATAATTCAATAGGCAGTAAAACAAACCGCCGTCTGCGGTCTCATTGAATATACATAACAGTAAAAAATCTAATTGTGTGCTCAATTCAAAAACCATCTGATGAGAAAGGTCAGTGTGCTAGCAGTTCATGGAATCCACAAAAAGCATGAAAACACCTACGCATGTGTTGACTGATCATTATTTTCATAGCAGAATGCAGTGACCGCCATATATTTTCTGCAAACTAGTTCCAGACTTGTCATATTGACCTTAACCCAGGAGCTTTTACAGTGCAGGTACACAAGCTTAAACCACAGTCCCTCAGCTCTCATGCCAAGTTGTGGTAAATATTTGAATCCTGGATATAAAAATCTTTTTTTCAGATTACAAGACATAATTGTTAGTTGTTGTTGGCTAAAAGAAATAAATGCTGGAAAAAGGAATCCAAAGAATCTTTGTACGACTGCACTCTCCCCTCATGACCACAAACCACTGGTTTAACCTGACTGTCACCTTGAAAGATGTCACGACGTGAAGATGTTTTGGTCTTCCTCAGGGGGCTTGACTTTGCTCTCACAAGGATAAGTCGGCCGCTCTAACAGAAATAAATACAAGTGTATCCATCCATCGAGACAGTGTCAAAGACATTTATGTTTAAGGGCCACATACAACTTGATTTAAACCAGACCAGTAAAATAATGGCATAATAACATTAAAATTAAAAGGTTTCCTTTGTTGTGATGCAGAAAAAAGTTATATATTTTCACAAAATGAAAGAATTATGACCATAAATGACTACCATCTCAACATAAAGCCAATTTTAATGAAACATTCTGCTATAAAATACATGTGTAATGTAGAAAGAAAAACAAAAAAACAAAAAAAACCCTTCTATAGCTGTTGCGTTATGCATGTTTTTACAAACCCAACCTCACAGCATGGCTTTGAGGCTACTTCGATAGCACCGAGGTAGATTGATATCTCATCTCAAATCTCAGTGTTGTGTTGTGTCCTAAGAAATTTGTTTTAAAAAAAATGTATGTTTTGTATTTGCTTGTTGGTTTGGCTGGATTGGAGCCTCTTGCGGACCAGTTTTGGCTCTCAGGTCTTATGTTTGAAACCCCTGATATAAACACTTATCAATCTCTTGAGTCATGTCCATCCAGTCCAGTTTAACTACTTTGTAATGTCTTCATTGGTATTGACTTTTTGAATTCTGTTACCCTTTGTGTTGCTTTGTTGCAAAACAGAATTCTGTGGATGATTTTCACTCCAACAATTGCTGAACATTTACCACGTCAAACGACAGTAAACTCTACAAACATAGTCATCCAAAATATTTCAGGCAATCCAATCAAAAATAACAAACAACAAATGGTTGAATGGAAGTGATGTAAAAGAATGTTTTGCCAGAAATTTGGGTTTTGGGGGTTTTGAAAAACAAAACGTACGCACCACAGGATACTGCAAGTTCTTTGAAAAAAAAAAAAAAAGAAAAAAAGGGACGGCGGCTCTCAGATGCTTTTATGTAGCTCTGCTTTACATTTTAAACATATACTGTCTGTCAGACCCTTTGAAGCGAAAACGAAGGCACCAGATGAGATAATCTAGTCTGAATATCAGTCTCAGCGGAGGACATGTTAGAATGTGTTGGGAAGATTGCCAGTGAAAATCT
>OMNM01044598.1:10435-23136 GCA_900302745.1 Parablennius parvicornis
TCTCTCAACATTCATAAAACAGGAAATGCACTGGAAAAATACATAACATTAGGAAGTGACCGCACTTAAAAAAGAAAAATAGGGTAAAATAGCCTCATGAACTTCTTCCACTACACATTTTAATTATCTTGGTACTTCCCAAATTAAACCGTGTTCCAAAAATAAATCATGAAAAAATGATGAACAAAGACATAAATTACATTTATAACAGTTCAGGAAAAGGCCATGCCGTGTGATTTAAAAAAAAAAAAAAAAAATGCACGATTTGAATTTGGAGATTTTTATGACGGGCTAGGGAATATGTTTTTATGCACACTTCTCCAACAAGTTGAACCAAAGTGCTTTAGATTAACAGCCACAAATGCATAATAACATTAAAAACAAGATAAACTCATAAAAGCATTTTTTTGAAGCGAACCAAAAACAAGATGTATACCAAAGCTTCACTCAGACACACACATCCCTGCTCTTTGCAGTTTCCATTACACCATAAGCCTGTGACTGGGATTTGTCTCCTGAGCACTAAAGATCTTTGTGCCTGCAGTTGTCTCAGCAGCTGGACGGATTACTGGGCATGCTCTGTGCTGATGTGGCTCCAGCCGACGGAGCGTCCATTCAGCAAAATCTCAAACTGCTAGAGGAGAAGCTGCAGACTGTCGGTGCGTACTCGCACCGGTTAAAAGCGTGTGCAGTAACCGTACACTGGGTGGAAGTTTGTCAGTGACACTAACCGCCCGGCGACGCTTTACAGAGGCGGGACTGGGTTCCTTGCGTCAGAAGGGGGCGCTGCTGCTGGAGCAGATGTGCAGCCAGCCGTGGACGCCGGAGGAAACGGAGAGTCCACCCGGAGAGCAGCAGGACAACGTTCAGCAGATTCAGTCTGTGATGGAGGAGATGCAGCTGCGCAAGCAGAGGTACCTTCATGTTCATTTCTCTTCAGGTCAAAAAGGGGTTTTTCTTTTGGTTTTGTTTTTTGGTGCTGAACGTGATGGTCACAAACTGTCGCATTACAACACTAATATCACAGCAACAGAACAGATACCGAGCCGTTATCCACAGCTACAGATCACGGGGGTGATTATTTTTTGTCTCTTATCTGTTGGTGTCGTGTTTGTTTAGATCAGCTTGATCAAATCTAGAATTCTTTAATAGAAGTTCCTGATGTTGATTCACTGGGTATTATGGTATCTTAATCAAAGTAGCAGCTGAGCTCAGTGAGCCTATTGATCTGACTGTAAAATCACATAATATGATTGGAATAATTGGATCCGGCACTTTAGGAATGTGGTGATTGTAAAACCCTGATTTACATGTTTCTTTTGGAGTAAATACCTATGTAGTCATACGACTTTAAATTTCCACATCATCTTTGTTGTCTTTTGGCATACATTGAGACAATGTCAATAGTTCTGAACAATATTTTTCTTGGATATACGTGTATGACAATAAATTACATATGGAGAATGTAGTTTTTTTTGTTTTTTTTGTTTTTTTACTTTTTTACTTTTTACTGAATTTTGCACCAGGAATGTGGTATAATATTAAACTTGTTCTTAATCCTCTTTAAAAAATGTCTACTTTTTTAGGTTTGTGTTTTTTAAAGAGATTTTAAATTGAATGTATATTATTTCGTAGTGCACTGGTACATCTTTATACTGAAACAATGGGAAAACATTTCTTTATATTTGATTGTTATTTTGCTGCTATTTTAAACGGTTCTATTCAGTCTGGATCAAATTGAGTTGAAGGTCTCCTCATATGAGTGTGTTCGCCAACATTGTAGTTTTACTGCTTTGATGAGAAATGCAGTGTAAAGACTTATCAGTTGTGTGAATCAAACCTTTAGCCGTGTTTGTGTGCTGCAGGTGTGAAGACATGGTGGACGTCAGGAGGCTGAAGATGCTCCAAATGGTCCAACTGTTCAAATGTGAAGAAGATGCTTCACAGGTCTCACACACACACACACACACACACACACGGACACGTACAGACACATTATGTGCACACTGTACTGACAGGATGTTGTGTGTATGTGTGCTTGTCCAGGCAGTGGAGTGGCTCGGCGAGCTGCTGGATGCCCTGTTGAAGACTCACGTCAGACTTGGTGACGACTCTCAGGAGACTAGAACCATGTTGGACAAGCACAGGAAGTTTGTCGATGTGGCTCAGGTGAGACGATTCGATTCATCCTCGATATTACATGAAAAACCAACTACAGCCGGATTTGATCGTGGAAGGAATCCAAGAGGTCATTACATCTCAAAAAAGAGGGCTTTTTCTTTGAAAATTCCTCAGTTAAAAAGAAGAAATGCAAGTCTAATGTGTTGGACTTCAATCAGCTTCATCGTCTATCTTACACGCCTGCGTTATCCAAGAGACCTTGACAGATCATCTTATCGTGCTATTAAAGTATTAAAGTAACCATTGTCTGATTCCCCAGAGTGAAAATAAGTGTCTCTTGTTCCCCCACAGAGCACGTATGATTATGGCCGTCAGCTGCTGCAGGCCACAGTGGTGCTGTGTCAGTCTCTGCGCTGCACGACTCGCTCGTCTGGAGACACCCTGCCGAGACTCAACCGGGTGTGGAAGCAGTTCAGCGTCAGCGCCGAGGAGCGGCAGCAGAGGCTGGAGCTCGCTTTGAACTTCCACAGCAGCGCTGAGAGGGTGAGGCGGCCAGAAGAGAGAAAAGCCGCTCTGTTATCTGTTGGCTCTCAGCAGCAGGGTGTGGACAAACCAAAAGTAGCCTTGCTGATATAAAATGTCTCCATTAGACACCACAGTAGTGGCCTCTGAGATCGTGTGGCAGCTTTATAGTCGGTGAACGTTTGCATTTGTTTTCAGTTCATGATTCATCAAGGAATTTTAAAAACATCACTTTCTCTTTTGGAAGTTTAATGTTTGAATCAGAAAACCAGTAGCGATTCTTACTCGGGACAAAAGACATAATAGTGCACATTCGTAATTTTTTTTTTTTTTTTAATACTCGGGAACCAAACAAACTCTACAGAGGTTTATTGGCTCACACGTTGCGATACAGAGATCCATCAAACCCACTATTTATTAAATATAAATCACTGAAATTTAATGATCTAGTTGAGTATATTCTTCAGGTTTTGTATGAAGCCTATAAATAAATATTGCTAATGAACCTCCAAGAAAGGTTTGAAAAAAAGACAGTCACTCACTATAAATTCAAAGGAACAGACATCTTTTAAAAAAAAACCTGTTCAACTCCAAAGCAACGGCATTGTCACAGTGACAGGAATTAGTTCAAGGAACTCATTTCAGGAAGAAGAAAGAGAGTCAGAAAATCTCCTGGAATTCAAGAAACGCATAAAATCTACAATGTTAAAAAAAAAAAAAAAGTATTAAAATTAGATTTTAATATAAATAATGTGAGATTATTGATTGGAACAAACATGAAAATGATTGGTTTTGTATTTGCATATTGTAAATACTGTACATAAATTGCACAAAAATATCGGTAAAACTGTAAATATTTAGAAAGTTGGACATTAACAAAATAACAGACTGATGTAAAGTGATTGTCAGGTAGCAAAGAGGCAGATACCAAAAGACTAATCTTCTCTAATGTGCCTTTTCATTCAGAGGAAGTTTTGTTGCAAGGAGTGTTTCTTAATTATTACTTTTGAATGAAATAGATAAATTAATAAAAAACTAATCAGATGAACACAGAGCAAAACCAGCCAACGTGAACAGACAGACTATATGACTGAATGTGGTGTGTTTTGTTGCTGTGTTCCAGGTGTTGCAGCAGGAGTGTGTGGAGGCGGAGTCTCTGGATGAAGTGGACTCTACAGGGAAAACTCTCCTGGATAGACTGACCATGCCCATCATCTTCCCTGACGGGTGCAAACTTACACTTGTTTTTCACATTCATGAAAATCCCATCACTCATACTCATACATCTTGAACCCATTACAACCCATAGTTTAGGTACCACAGGATCAACTAGCCAGCAGTGTTGTGTTGTTTATTCCTCCCTCCACAATAATGTTAAAGATAAACATGATAAAATGAAGCACTTGATCCACACAGGATGAGCTGATGACGTTTAAAGCAGAAGCAGATTTGTTCCCTCGGTTTCCATCTGAATCTTTGCTTTGTTTGTTTATCAGGAGCGAGCAGTACTTTGGGAGTCCCAGCGACACAGCAGCAGCAGCAGAGGGAGTCAGAGAGCGCCTCCTGCTGGTTGAGGAGCGGCGGCTGCAGCTGCAGGAGGCAAGGCTTCACGGCGACGACGAAGAGGAGGAGGAGGAGGAGGAGGGAGGAAGAGGAGGAGTGCTCAACGGGCAGGACGGGCGGCTGGATGTAATCGGGGAGGAACTGAGCGAGAAAGAGGAGCAGGATGAAGGCGAGGGGGAGGAAGAGGAGGCAGAACCGCAGGATGAAGACTTGGAGAGGGCGACGCAAGACCGCTAATCCACCGCAGGTCACGTTAAACCGAGCGGCCTTAATGAAGCTCGACGGCGAAGGGCTGCTGATTATTTTCCACCTCGGCCTCCGATACTGCTGCAGCTCTGCAGGAGCAGGTTGCCTTTGTTACCGCCAGCATTTCTTTACAGAAAAAAAACGGACGACTTTTCATTTCAGCGCTCAACTTGTCCTGCTCGAGTTTCAATAAAGTCTGTGACGGCTTTGGGACCGTCGATATTTCCTTCTCTCAGTGGTCCAACTGGAAGGATTAATACTCGTGTCTCTGCTCCGAGCTATTGATCGTGATCGGCAGTAAAATGAAGTGTTTTGGTTCTGAACAGTCCTAATGTGCATCTTAAACCTCCTCCTCCTCTTCCTCCTCTTCCTCCTCATCCAGAGCTTTGTGGTGCTTTCTCAAACCTCCTGATCCGGTTCCCACATCAACAGTCCTGCATATTTTTTTACTGAAGAATCCCGACTGACATTCGGCTTTGCAACTCTGGGACGTTAACGTGAACAAACAAGCTGGAGCGATTCTGCTTCGTCAACTGAAACTCAGAAGTCGTGAAACTCCTCCTCCCAGGAATCACCAGGAAACAACGCTCAGGCAGCTTTCAGGTCAAACTCTGGCATATTTCTTGTTCTTGCACAGTGCAGATGGTGCGTTTCGGTTCAGTCATGTTAAATATTGAACGTGGGAACTGTCTGTACTTCTAAATGCTTTCAAATGCATTCTTCATGCTTACAGACAAGATGATGATTTTTATTCGAGCTTCTGTGTACTTAACTCGCACAAGAACTTTAAGACAAAAATACAAGAGAGGACTTAAGTTTTTGATTTTAAAGGAGCAGGTCAGAGATTAAACCATGTAAGCTACCACATGTAACAGTTACAATGCAGTTCTAAATATTTGCTTTTTAAAAGGCAGCAGTAAACGAGAAGGTCCTCTGTATTGTAGTGAATTTAAATAAATGCAACTCATCTGGAAGAAAGAGGAAGTGGATATGAAACCCTCGGGACGCACAATAGAGTTTCTTGGTGTTTGACAGAATGAGAACAATGGGACTCAGAATAGGTGGTTTGCACTGATGTCACAAATTTCCCATGATCCTCTCTGATTCGCTACTTTCCACCGTCTTTAATGTTTTTTTGTTTTTCATTTTTCTTTCCCTCAGCTGTATTTCTTCAGTACAGGAATTTGCAAGTTGCTATTTCTCGTGGTACTGTGGTTTTGGGCCGCCGTCTACAAAACTGTGAGTGGCTGAGGAGCACTGTGACCAGAGTGGTGTAGAAGATGTGTTTACATTATTATTGTCACAGAAACACTTATCGACATTCACACATACTACCATGAATTGTCGCTACAGGCACAAGAACTTGCAAAGCTTCTGCTTCTTTTCACAGAGGTCACCACAGCAAGTCATTGCAACTTGCACCAAAGATTTATTGATTTTTTTTTTTTCATGTGATTCCAACTTGTGCACCTCTGCACTCAAAATAAATACCAAACCTAATATTCAACAGGGAATATGATCACATGATTTTTTTTTTTTTTTTTTAGGAATTGTGACTGTGCATTGAATCGGTTGAAGATTTGATAAGAAATAAATATACATGAGTGAAGAATCAAAACAAGAGTAACCAAATAGTTTTGAGTTTTTTTATTCTTAATGCAAATAAACTTTAATTTCAGTTTGATTGAAAGCTGTTCTGAGTGGATGTTTCCTGTCGAATGATGTCTTTGGTGCTTACTGAAACATCTTTTAATCACCCCAAAGCTCCGACTATGAAGAATCTACTCTCTCCTTCTCCGGTCCACCAGAACTAAATACATCTAACATCACTTCAGTGTCCAAAGCAGAAGAACTGAGACTTTTGACCTTTCGTGGATTCAGTGACATCGGAGTAAAACGGCTCCTTTTTGTATTTATTTTTACCTTTTCTTTTTGCAAGCAAACCTTTGTGTAATTCTTTATTTTGACCATTAACTGCTGCTGTAAGTGACACTGCTAAGTGCTACATCATTGCCTTCTGTCCTCTCCCATCCGATGACTTGTACCATTACACCCGTGAGATGCTGTTCTCAAAATAAAGGAGCATTTGAAGTTGCTGTTTTGGATTCGTTCTTTAACGTTTTAGGATCTTAACTTGGATCATTTATCCCTGTGTGATCCAAGTGACATTCAACAGATACCGGAAACAAAGGAGCCGTTATATTTAAGTTCTTTGGTTCAATAGAAGGTCTGGGTTTAAATACCAGCCGGAGCCTTTCTGTGTGGAGTTTGCATGTTCTCTGTGTGTGTGGATTTCCTCCTTGTAATAATAACGTAACATAAGTTCAAGGTTAAGTTTGTTTTCAGCTAAATTTGCCGGTGCTTTTAATAACTGAGTGAGTGCCAGCTCAAGTGATGATGAATGGTTTATTTCTGGCCAGATTTCAACACGTATAAAATGCAAACACCAAACAAGTACTGATCACTTTAACTGACCAAAATAAAAGAAATATGCTTAAGACAAAGATATATTTATGCCTATTGTATACGTTCTATGGAATGACAGCAAAACCATCAACAAAAGAAAGAAAAACAGATCTTCAGAACATCAGAGTAACATAATCGAGTTTTTCTCATCAACATGAATGTAACCCATAATTAATTTATTTTTTAAGTTAACAGTGAGCTGCTACATTTAAATGTATCACTTAAGAGGTTTCCAGTTTAACCCCCACAACAGAAACACATCCATATTGTACATTTGTTCTCACTTTACTTAAATCAAAAGTAAACAATGTTCTTGAATTATGTTTACCTTCTTTTAACTTGTGGGAAAAACAAACTCTTGAATACAAGCTGGAAGGATTTTATTCTGAACCCAATATAATATTTTGGGTGTTTTTAAATATACATGAAAGTGCACCAATGTCTGAATAATTGATTTGTAGTATTTAAAAAAAAAAAAAAAAAAAAAGCAGTATTTATAAATCAAATTGATTTTTTGTAGTTGGATTAATGAATCTCATTTATTTTTATATGCATTTCCCCAAGTCTCATCACAGAAGGAACTTCAGGTATGCACTGATAATTTATATTGTTCACTAGTATGTTTGATCCACATAAAAAAAAAAAAAAAACGATTTAAAATAATTTTCTTTTATTTATTATTTTAGAGATCTCTAAAGGACACCAACTGGAACAGTGGACAGACAGAGTGCCATAACCTCCACTGGACTTCCAGTTAAATCTCTCATTCATCCATTTCTCTCTTCTTGTTTTTCTGCCTTCACCATTATAGTCCAAGTTTTTTTTTTCCTGCATGTTTATTCAGCAGTCTTTCTGCGGTGTTTATTTTTTTTTAGATGTTTCAGTAAGACACCAACCAAAACAGTGGACAGAATCAGACAGCGAGACAGAATCGTTCTTCAGTTTTGACAAATCCTGATGCCAAAATGCAGCATGAGTTTTCATGAATTTGTTTAATTCACAGCACTTGTATAAACATTCCCAGGACACTAAGGTGACGCGGAGAAACTTTCCCAGCCTCTTGGGACAATACTGACATTACTCAGAGGCTCCCAAAAACAGAGATACTGAAACAGTCTTGAGATACTGAAACTGGAATGATGCTGCATTCAACGAAGAAAGGTTTTGCTGCACAAGTAAATGGAGAAGTTCGCACAAACGCAATGATGGCTCGGTAGGAATTTGACGGTGCAAACAAGACAGAGGCACCTTTCATGACTTTTAAAGAGCACAACAAATTAATCCAGGAAGAAGACCATTAGCTGAAATGGTCTGCTTGTCCATCATACATGAAATCAAAGAAAGTCAAGTCTTTTCTCTAGTGGCAGATGACATAAAATACATGGAAAAGTAGAAGCAGATTTCTGCAGTGCTAAGGAATGACTATAAAGGAGTTGTAAATGAAAGCTTGTTGCATGTGGAATCTGCACAGCATCTGGAAAAATGTGGGTAATCGTTACTCTGTACTGGAGAAGCTACCTGCTCTTATCCGCATCCTTGAGGAAGTCGCTGCAGTAAAAATCACTTCAAACATCGAGCTGACTCAAATAACTGAACCGTTTAGAGATGTATTCAATGCAATCTACCGCTTGAATACATACTAATGTGTGTTCACACGGTAATAAAACCCTCTTCCGGGGTTCGGAGCGGCTGCCTCGATGTGGCGATGGAGCTGTGCTGAGAGGCTGATGGCAGTCTTAAAACAAAAACAAAAACAAAAAGCCAGCTAACAGCGCAGGTCACCGACGCATCTCTTTGTCCAAAAGGTCTTTGGCCTCATTGATCTTAGCAGCGAGAAACGGCA
Source organism: Parablennius parvicornis (assembly GCA_900302745.1). Taxonomy (NCBI): domain Eukaryota; kingdom Metazoa; phylum Chordata; class Actinopteri; order Blenniiformes; family Blenniidae; genus Parablennius; species Parablennius parvicornis. Next base: position 19,197 of record OMNM01044598.1, read on the forward strand.
ATCCACCTGCACACAAAAACACACAGGTTCAAGTCTCATACCGTGATTCACAAACCTGCAAACATGTTTTACGACCTCATTTAGCACCGGTAGTCAAATACAGGGAAGCTAATATTAAAGAGCTTAAAAAGCAAAAATCACCTAAAGGGTCACTGTTTGTATTGACAATTAGACCTTTACTTTCATCTATGTAATAGACATAGAACAGCGTCCAGACAGAATATAGTTGAAATGCACCTTTATCTGGATGGTTCAGGACCATGATCCGCCTGTGGGCCTCCCGTACCTTGGCTTTAGTGCTGACGGGGCTGCGCAGAACAAAATAATAAATTCATTAAAACTTGTGTGAGGATCTAAGAAACTGCAGTGCAACACGTTTTGTTACCTGATGCCGAGGATGAGGCTGGCCTCTCGTTTGGACATTTTCTGCTCAAAACCTCCTTTGTAATATGCTGAAAATGCCTGATGAGGCAGAGATTAAAAGAAGGATAAATATTATGTGTTCCTCTTCTTCTAGACTCCTGATAACTGGATGTATGTGTGAAATAACGCATTTCTTTTCATATCAAAGTTACAGTGCGCTAAATGCCTTTAATTTTAAGATAAAACTTTAACTGTGGCTCATGTAAAGCTGCAGTTAACATTCAAGACATCACTCTCAAAGTCATTCTTGACCTGACTGATACTCCTAAATCCACTTTCACAAATTCGGGTTGTACATTCACTTTACAAGCAAGCGGATAGGATAGACATTCTTAATAAATATAACTGGATATAAACACTGCTGCAGATGTACAGGCGCTTCATTGTCTACTCACTGATGTAGGCATCTTCTTGACAGTTTCAGAGAAGACTTGTCCCAGAGGTTTCCACAGCTGGAATGCATACCGCCCTGCAGACCAAGTACAAGCACATGAAACTGGCAAAAAAACAAAAAACAAATAGCAAACAAAATACAAGCTACAAAAAGTGTTGAATACTTCCGTATAGAAAACTAGTGAATGAAAAAGTTAGTTTGGTTGTTAACTAGAGTTCCAAATTCCTAATTTCATCCATTTTAATGAGACCTTGCTTGTCATTTCATTTCACTTTGCCTCCCTGATGTATGTGTTGAATGACATTGCAGGCAAGGCAAGGCAAATGTATTTATAGAGCACCATTCAAACACAGGGCAATTCACAGTTGAATTGGCAATTGAAACTACAACTGAGTGACTCCAGATTTTTAAGGATCTTGTATCAAATCCTTCTTACCTGCAAAACCTACAGCAGCAACACCAAGACCAACAGCAATCAGAGCCCCTCCCTGTTGAAAAGAAATTACACACACACACACACACACACACACACATATGTATATGTATATCCAAAAATGTAACAGGATAGAGGCCATTACAATACAGTAATGTGAAGCATTTGAATGGAAGGTTATATTCTCATGAATGATTTGGCTGCCTCCTGAAGCGCGTGATGTAAGACACACTGCCTCCATCAGCGGTCGTTGATCTGAGCGAGCACGAGCTACTTCCTCTCGGTTCTTTATGACAAACTCCACAAATCTCCTCTGAGTCACACCCGATACTTACAAATCTTCTGTCGATCTCTGCGTCGCCGCCAACATTTGTTTTCGGAGAATATTCAGCATATCGCATTGTTTCTCCTCCATCCACGGTCACTCTGCCGGTGGTCGCCATGTTTTCCGTGACGTCACCACGGCGGATGCTGGTATATCAACTTTCAAGATAAGGCTAATAAAACTATGCGATCATCACACACATAGACATAATATACATAGACGCCTCCTTTTTCAATGTAGCAGCCAGACTTTGATTAAATATAAAGTTACATAAAAAAAATATAGACGCCTCCTTGACTGGAACTGCCTACCGGAGCCGACGTGGCAGCGCGACTCCATCTTGGATGGGACACTATGCGCCTCCAGTGCATGTGTTTCTAATGAAGAAGGTGTAGTCTGTAATAATCATCACTCCGCGAATTTTCAGACATACTCAATATGATCGTTAATGCTGAGATACTTTGTACTATACTTTTTTTTTTACAAAGAGTGGCATATGATATGACATATTAAAGAGTGTATAAAATTAAGAAACAGACTGATTGATAATTTGGAGTTGTTTCCCTCACTCTTTCATACATGTGTAAACACTAATAAAACACACGCGCACACACACACACACACACACACACACACACACACACACACACACACACACACACACACACACACACACCTGTTGGCATTGATAATAAATTTTGAGTAAGTGTTTTTTTTTTTCAAACTCAGTCATGTTGAAATAAAACTTCACCAAAAAAAATCAATATGAGGAAGGGTTTTTTTTCTTGCGTGCGCGCGGTGTGTGTGTGTGTGTGTGTGTGTGTGTGTGTGTGTGTGTGTGTGTGTGTGTGTGTGTGTGTGTGTCAGCTAAAAGGGTTATGTATATGTAAGTTAACATCGAGCTATCTATCGATCATCCACATATAACATGTAAAGAATGTATGTGGGTGTTTAAGATTTTATGAGCAGATGCAGATTCATGATGCTCACAGCTTTATGCAACATATCAAATACAGTACTCACATCATAAGACTGAGGTTCACTTTCAGGGAATGGCTGAGAAGTTCCACTGGTCAGCTCTCTTCAGCTTCCCTTCAAGTTTTTGTAAATAAAACATGGACAAAGTTGATCATTCTGCGTTAACTCCCGTTGACTCTGGCGCTATCTGGGAGCAAGACGCCCCATCCAATATGGCGGCGACGCTGTCTCACTCTCCAGCATGGAATGAGAAGTCTATCCTTTAAAATTGACGTGTATATACGTTTTATATGGCTGTATTATTGGTGAAAAAGGTTTGAGCACTTGAAAAAGTGAAATTTGTAGTTGTGTACATGAGTTGTACTTGTGTACTGTGAGTTTTGTACCTGTAGAAATATTTTGTGTACCTGTAGAATAATTTTTTTCTCCACAAATACAACACCATACTTACACATCCACAACTTCTTAATTACAGGTGCGCAAATCTTGTTTTACAAGTCACAGATTAAAAAACTGATACGCTCACATTTTGTTTCAAATCTGGTGAAAAACATTTGTGCACCTGTATCATTGTGAAGTTCTTCCACACAAGTCACAGTTTGTTTTTTCACACATATATGCATGGACCACTATAGCTTGTCACAACTCACCATATCACAGGGAAAATTACAACACACTCAGTCACACTGACAGGCCATTTAGAGCCGTTGTGTATCCATCCGTCCATCTTCTAAACCGCTTTATCTTGTACAGTGTCACAGGATGCTGGAGCTAACTATGTGCGAGGGTAGAATACACCCTGGACAAGGTCACCAGTCCATCACAGGACATCACACTTACACATTCACATCTACGGTCACCAATCAACCTCTCATGCAGGTTTTTGTACTGTAAGAGGAAACTTGACCACCCAGAGGAAACCCACACAACCCTCACTAGAATATACAAACATTCTCACGATGAGGCAAGAGGACTTGCCTCTACACCACTGTGAAATTTTTAAAAAAGCCGTCAAATTACACATGTCACATTACACATTTTTAGAAAATAAACTCGGGGGAACTCCAAGGCCCACAACTTGAAGTGGGCTAAAGCAATATAAAACATGATTTATTCAAATACTACATGAATACGAGATGATCAAAAATCACAGCATGACAAGAAAAGTAACTTTTCTTTTCTTTCTTTTTTTTGTTTCTTTTAAATAGGGCATTCATTGACATTTTTGCAAATGGAGAATTGCAACACATGTTTTTAAAGAATATTTCAAGATTCAACTATTTTTTCATCTGTGACTTTGTAGTCAGTCGTAGCAACACAACTAAATGTCAAATATAACAATAATAATAATAATAATAATAATAATAATAATAATAATAATATATTT
>OMNM01044599.1:4286-16075 GCA_900302745.1 Parablennius parvicornis
GGGAGGAGTCGCTCTGGGAGGAGTCGCTCTGGGACGTGGCCCTTGTTTGCTGCAAAGAGAAGTCTCGGAGGGTCACCCCCTCTAATAATCTGAGAAATTCTGACAGAGATTCCTCGCAGGATCATCACAACCTCTTTTTTTAGTGCAGTTTCGTCTGCTTCACTCGGCACTTCCTCGCCTGTCTCTCTACATTTTCACTCCTCTTGATCAACTGGGTATCTCCAATCTACAGCTTCCTCTCTGTCCATGCTGCTTTTGTTTATGATTTCTGGTTTTCTAACCGCCTTTCTCCATTTTTCATTCATTCACTAATTCTCCATCATAAACTGACTATTCTTTTAGCTTTAAAGATTGCTGCACTGTGGGGTGGTAGTTCACTGTCGCGTAAGTTGAGAGAAAAATCAGGATGTTTGTAACTATGGTTTAAGCAAACTTACGTTTGGTTCAGTGATCTGAAATCTTTATGGCCAAAGGAGACATTTAGTCCAGCTCTATGTCAAATTATTGTTTAATTACTCAAAACAAAGAAGCAACAACCAATGATGTCATCATGTAGGCCATCCTGAACATATTAACTTACCAATAATGTAATAAAATAATAGAATATGTATTCAACAGCCAATGATTGTGAGTGTTGCGGTGTTAAAAATAATTTAGTGAAAACAAAGTGGAGCCAATACAGCCCCTTTTCAAGTGAAAATTCTAAACTTTTGTTATGTTTTGAATGTATATGTTTATTTCACAGTGGTGCACTGAAAACACTCAGACTCCGTAGAAACAGGAAAAAGCAACTATGTGAGAATGCTTGAGCTCCATCTCCAGCAGAATCACTGCTACTGGTCATGTGCACCACAACCGTAGTAGCTCGTTGTTCTGCACATGCTAGTAGACGGACAATAAGAACATTATAGCGCAATGGCCTGATTCCTGATATATTTAGATTTATTGTTATTATGTGTATTTATTGTTTATTGTTATTATTGTTTGTTGATTTCATCTCATGTGCCGTATTAAGTGAAGTTAAGCTTTAAAGTGAAGCATGAACTTCTATCTTACATTTGCCCTCAGTTTTCCCCTGCCTCTCAGCTGACAGATAGACACAGAGCTGCTCCCAGCCAGCAGGTGCAGTGCTGGGCTTTGTTATAAAATCAATGGAAGTCTGGATATGAGTCAGAGGAGATGAGCTCCAACAAGAAACTGGCTCAAACCCGTGAGGAAAGTTGCTTTCTTGTATAAAAACTGTACATTTTTCAATGCTACATGTCTAAAACGGATGTATTTTAGTTGAGGAGTGAGCGAGTAGTGTTCTCTCCTGTACCTCGTGATGAAAGTGTCTGTATGAGTGCTCTGCCAAGCCGGACAAGGTCACATCCGCCCCGCCGAGTGTACGAGCCGATCCGTCTGCCTGCGTGACCTCATCCACATTATCACCTCGCTGGCTTCCTCTGCATGTGGCCGGCTGAACAGGTTCTTCCACAGCTCATTAAAGACCACTGTTTGGTTTTGAGCACTGTCAGAGGTTGAGGAGTGAGAGGGTGAGTGGTCAGAGGGTGAGGAGTGAGAGGGTGAGTGGTCAGAGGGTGAGGAGTGAGAGGGTGAGTGGTCAGAGGGTGAGGAGTGAGAGGGTGAGTGGTCAGAGGGTGAGGAGTGAGAGGGTGAGTGGTCAGAGGGTGTGGAGTGAGAGGGTGAGTGGTCAGAGGGTGAGGAGTGAGAGGGTGTGGCCGAGCTGCACATTTCAAAGGTGACATCGAGTGTGATGGAGAGAAAGATGAGATAAAAAAAGTGCAGAGGAGGAGGAGGGTAATGAAAGGAGAGTAGAGAGCAGCGCTGCGTCCCTGTGTGATCTGAAGTGGGAATTATTTCTATCACACATCGCACTCATTCAATTCTCACTCTGTCTTCCTCGTCTTCTCTTCGTCCGTCTCACACCACATTGTTCCTTCATCCTCATGCCTGGATCTCCCTTTGCCCGTCGTGGGCTCTCTGCTGACAAAGGCCTTTGATGTAAAGTTTATATTATATGTGAACATCAACAGCAGCATGCCATAACAAAGGAATTGCATTGCGGAACTGCTTGTGTTTGATAGGGTTTATATTCGGAGACTGGGATTTCCCTGCAGCTCTGCTCCCTCTCACCCAGCAACATGTGATATTCAGCATAACATCTGTGTGTAAGAGTCCAGGAGTTGAAACATTAACGACATTAAGTTACCTGAATTTAATAAAATCTAAATTACTTTCAGGTGAATAGTTTATGTAAAGATGAAGAGTGTCTGTATGATATTCAGCTTCTCCTAAAAGGCCCAGGATTAGGTGAAAGGCTGAGGAGATTAAATCTTCACTCACTACCATGGAGTCAGTCTGCGGTGTGTGGAGCTGTTTGTGATAATCTAGATTCTGTTATTTTAAACTTATTGTTATCTCCACTGGACAGTTTGAATAGAACAAATTATGATTGTGTCTAAAAATATTCCCATAATCCAGGAATTAAAATATTCTTGATTTTCAAGTTTTCAGTGTTTTTATTGTGACGAATTTCCTGTGTCCATTTAAAGTTTAACGGTAACAAAACAAGACAGATATTGACCTACTCCTACTATATGCCTTTGTCTCTCTTTGTCTGGCTCTTTTTGCCCTCCTTAAAAAGCTTACCGTCATTCAAACATGAAAATTATTGTTTTACGATCTCAGCTTTTCTCCGGTAGAGACACACAGTGAGTCGATCGTTATTTTTAACCAAATACATGTTTGCTTCTGTTCTCTGAAACACAAAACTGACTGAGCACTGAACAGTAGGCCAACATGATGCATTCAGTAAATCCCAAGAAGATTCAACTCATTAGCACACACACACATACACACACACACACACACACACACACACACACACACACACGCACACTTCACTGCTGTGAATGTCCATGGATGTAAATGTGAGTGTGCGAGCCTCCTAATAGATGCACAGCATATGCCAGACAAAACAGGCCCATCTGCCTTATCACTGAAGTAATTGCATTTTTCAAAGTGACAGCGGCCGATGCATAATTCATCATTAGGTAAAACACAAACCGAGTCCCACAACCGAGTGTGTCAGGTAGAAACCAGCAGCAGCTCGGAGAGTCGCTTCCTGCAGACATATAGATCTGTGTGTGTATGTGTCTCTCCCCTCAAGCATTCTTCCTCCACTCATTTTATTATATTGTTACATCCTCCTCTCGTCCTCCTCTCTCTCTCTCTCCATTCACACACACACACCGTTCACACTGTTTTTGCCTTTCACTTTGCCCTCCTCCCTCGTTGTCTTGTCATGTTTCCAGCCCATTCTGCTCCGTCTCCTCTCTACCTGTGAGACAGAAACTGGCTAGTTAAGATCAGAGAGGCTGCTGAATGCAGCATCGCATAGCAACATAACTCTTCACTTACGTAAAAGGTTTCCCTGCAGACTACATTAATGAAGTGAAAATGCAGCAATGGGAAAAATAAAATCTCCTAATCAAGCACCATTTTGTGATCTGGCTCGCATTTAGAACTATTTCCATCCAAATGCAAAAGACAGAGTCCCCAGGGTTTACAGTCTCCAAGTTCAGATATTAATTTGCACATTTTAATATGCAATTTGATGCAAATTGCAAAGTACATCTGACACAAAAGTGTCCTTCATTGAAGGTAAAACCCAAGAGTTCCTCTTTCCCTTTAACTATCTGCTGCACAGTAATTATGTGTAAGTACGAGTCTGAATTATAGAAACACACCCACAATGATCTACACTCTAATGAGCACTTTATTTCTGAATACATTTCACATTTTGATAGTCGTGCACTTGGTGGAAGTGTTGTTTACTCAGGGGAAAATCCACTGCATCCATTTTGTTTTCCATCTGCCATTCCAATTAGTTCTCAGAGGGTGAGGCGGCCCTCCCTGGGGAGGCGTGGGGGAGTGATCAGGTGCATGCTGGTTCAGAACAACAGGTTCTGACTGAAAACACCTCTTGTACCTTTAAACCTTCGAACGACTCACTGAAATGTGTATCAATTACATATTTCACTCCTGTGCTGCTTTTTAGAAATAAAATGATAAAGAAAATATCTTCCAGAGATGTTTAACGGACCAAAACCAGTTCCAGTTTTTTTTTTTAGCATTTCTTGTTGAGAAAAATCCATTAAGACCTTGTTGAACAAGACAACGTTTCAATTGAAAACTTGTTTTTTGCATTTTGGAAAAGTTTTTTGTTTTCACAGCTATGTTTTAAAAACGGTTGTTTCCATGACAACGGCAGAAACTCTGAAAATAGTGGAGGCATGGCAGGCCATGAAACAGGTCTTTAGTTAGTTTTTATAATGAAACCACACACATATGCAGCAGAGAACAATGAGTTCTAAACATCAACAACGGGAGAACACAGACATTCTATTGGACAGATGAACAAGTTGGATTGTTATTACTGTGCCTGTCAAAATAAAAGTACCATGTCCAGGACAATATGGACCGGCAGTCATGACACTCTGGAGGAAACATTGTTCTCATTGTTCATCGACTGAGCATGTGCAGAACTACTTGTTACTACGGCCGTGGTGACCAGGAGCCGGAGCAGCATTTACATGCAAATAAAGTATGAACATTGTCAAAAGGTTGCATGTTCTTATGTTTCCATGGAAACAGAGTCAGAGTGTTTTTCAAATTCTGTCTTTTCCCCTGTTACCACAGAGATGGAGTGTTAATTTTTTTTTTTTAAAATCCACTTCATTAGCCATTTACAAAGAGTTGTTTTCCGGTGACTCCGAGCACCAGACGGCTAAAATAATCTAAAAGTTTTCCTTTTTCACTTTAAAGTGTTGTCGTGTTAACAGGACCTTATTTCTGTTTCCACAAACATGATCTGTGGGGCTTCAGAGAGGGCATGAAACGGTTTCAACACAACAGACTTCTGTTGTGTGATGTAGCTACCTGAAAAAAGCATGAAAAAGAAGAAAGTTTGTCTTTGAATAAGAATTCAGCATATAGATGAATTTACTGGAGAGAATTTGGGTTAAATCCAGGGAGTAGCTCAAGATCGACATTATTTTTAGCTTAATAAAGTCACATTCTGGTCGGGAGTTTGAGCAAAATCTAATCCCGTATTTTCCTAAAAGTAAGTCCCTCACAGTTGAGATTATAAATGTCTTCACACTCCTGCCCATGGACATGTAGTCTTCTTCATTGTCTTCACTCTGATGTTTACATGAAATCAGGAGCTGCTCCTGCACCTCTTCACACTGAGCTGGGATTTTGTGCAGTTTCTTTTATTGTGTTTCCCGATTAGTGCAGCTCCCTAATTTCTCTTTCTGCTGGATAACCTTCTCTTTATCTGAGGGAGTGCATTATTCACTGTGTTGTCTCCAAAGTGAAACCTTCACAATCAGGCTGGTGGTCATAAAGTTCTGGCTGATGGGTGCAGACATGCTGCTGAGGTGTGATGATTTTATTTTTCCTTCAGTTGAATATTTGTATGATAAACAATTTCTGCGGCATGAACTGAAACGGATGATTACGTTGACCTCCAGCCTCTCTGTTCCTGTTCATATGATGATGGGTGTTCCTACTCTTCCTCTCGTCTCCCTCCCGTCATCATCTTCACATATTCTCTGACCCCTTCTCCTCCCTTTCAACCCGTACCTTCAGCTTCGTCCCTCGGCGACTCTCCCAGCCAATCTCCATCACACCATGCAGCGGCAGCGGGGGGCAAGATGAAAGCTCGGGGAGGGAAACATGGAGGCAGAAAGTTTAAGGCTGGCAGGGACCAGGAGAAGAACGGAGGATATCTGCAGAGGGGTGATACAGAGAGAGTGAAGGGTGAAGGAGACGATGATGGGAATAAAATAAAGGAAGAGACGAGCTGCATTATTACTCATTCTGTTTGTTTCAGCCTCTCTGCTGCCATCTCACTCTGCCTCACTCCACTTCACAATGCCTCACTCATCTCACTCCAGCTCACTCCATCTCCTCTTCACTCCACCGCACTCTGCCTCACTCATCTCATCCACCTCACTCAATCTTTACCTCACTCTACTCCATCTCACTCTGCCTCACTCCACTTCACTATACCTCACTCAGCTCACTCCACCTCACTCCATTTCTTCCTTATTCAGCTTCACTCTGCCTCACTCATCTCACTCCACCTCAGTCAATCTTTACCTCACTCTACTGCATCTCACTCTACCTCACTCCATATCTACCTCACTCCACTCATCTCACTCTATCTCACTCCACTACAATCTGCCTCACTCTACCTCACTCCATCTCAATCCATCTCTACCTCACTCCACTCCACCTCACTCTATCTCACTCCATCTCTACCTCACTCCACTCCATCTCACTCTACCCCACTTCTCTTCAATTTGCCTCACGCATGTCACTCTTTACATCACTCCATCTCACTCTACCCTACTCCATATCTAGATCACTCCACTTCACTCTGCCTCACCCATCTCACTATACCTCACTTCACCCCCGATCACTCTACCTCACTGCTCTTCACTATACCTCACTCCACCCCACTCTACTTCACTCAATCACACACTGCCTCACTCTACCTGACCCCACCTCACTCCATCACTCTGCCTCACTCCATCACACTCTGCCTCACTCCATCTCCCTGTTTTCCAGTTTGTTACAATCTGATGGCAGGTGGAGTTGATTCAGAGCTGCTTTTTCTTTGAAAATCTGTATCAGTATAAGAAGTCCAGAAAACAATTTTCTTCAATTTCAGAAGAAGCTGATTTTTTCATATTGCAGAACAAGCCTCTGTACTCTGAAATGCACACTTTAAGATGAGCTGCGGTCTTTAGATGGACGGAGAGACGGACGGGTGAACGAAGGAACGAGACACTATAGATACTATATTTACGACAATGTGATTTTACATTGATGCGTCATAACCTCGTCCTCTACTGTTGGACACATGATCTGCAGATGACCCCCCATTCACTTCCCTCTTGTGTCCAGTAGAGACGATTTTGTTGGTGGAGGTTTCTTGGTGGGTGACATGCTCGATCCACCTCCAGCACCTCCTAAGTAGTACGATAGCCATGGGTTCAGTTCTGCAACTTTTGAACACGTCTTTGATTGAAATGCTTGTAGGACCAATGTGCAGAATTTGATGGAGGTTCTTGGTGTGAAATGTGAATAAACTTTGTTTAATCCTTGTCGGTCAATCGCCAACATTCTGAACCACTCAGGCAAGTTGTGAGGACACAGGATGTCTCCTAAGTAATAACACAGTTCAGCTGTAGCAGGCTAATGTGACGGTACATGGCTGAGTAGAGAACATCACTGTAAAGTAGATACAACATAAAGAAATGGATCATGGCTCCATTAACACTTTCTGTGCATTCACATGGCTGTTTAATGAAAACTGTCTGTGATCGTGGATGTAGGAATATGCTTGTAGATTAATTCAAAATACACACAGAACCACCTTCAAGGAGTGTTTAACTGTTTGCTAGCTGCTTGTTTACAGAAGGCCCGATAATGTTGAGTTTTTTGTGTGTTTTTTAACACAAACAGTGATGTTGTTGGAAAGATGTCAACAGTTACCATGGCAACCAGTGTCTCCATCACATCGCCAGCAGGTTTGTGTGCTGTTGACCTGTGACGTGACTCGGTTAGAACAGTCAGATACAACAAACACATTAAGAGAGATGTTCTCTGTACTGGTGCCGTTAAATGAGGAGATGATTCAGACTGACCACTGTATACATCAGTTGCATGATGAACACTTTCTATGGTCTGTGTGATTTCCACAGTTTGAATCTGATGTTTGATTGAACACACAGTAGAGATCTGCTTCAGGCTCTTTGGATTTCTATAACTAAGAGAATGATGAAGATGTTTCACACGAAAACTACTCGTTGTGTGGGAGATGCACTCATCTATAGGTTAAGATATTCTTCACATGGTACATGATGATCGACAGACACGCTACCCAAAACAAAATGTCTTGGTGCCAGCAATCCACAAATATTTTAGCCAGACTTCTTTTTTTCTTTTTTTTTTTTTTTTACATTTGAGACTACCTTTTGGTAAAGTGGCAGGAAAATAATAAAATTTTCCTTCACTTATTGAAGACATTTTTCATTGCGTACTCAAGTCTGTTGTCTGTCGCTCTTTCTTTCTTCTTTCTTTTTATTCCTTATACTCTTTTTTTCAGATTTGACAGGTTGGTTTAGTATCTCTTTTTGTTTACCTTTTAAATTGGAGCGATTATTTTGAGTGTGTTCAGTGCATCAGGGGTGAACCTCTGTACTTTTGGATTATATGTTTATTATATTCTGACCTTGTTGACAGACAGTTTTTATTCTTCATTTTAATTTTTTGAGCAAATAATGCCTGAAATTACTTGTTGACTAGTTATGTCCTGTAGTGTGGTGGGCTCAGTTACTCCTGACAGCCTCGTTCAGTTTCTCCTCCCATCCACGTGGCGCAACATCTGATCAAACAGATTCACATCAGTGAGATAAAGAAACTCCTTCATGGGATTAAACGTAACTGCTTTGAGACTGCTGTGGCAACTCAAAGACGGTTTGGACCCAAACACTCAGGCTGCATGGCACATAGCAAAGGTATTATTAGCACCATGTCAATATTTGTAATATACACACATACAAAATGACTGAGCAGCGGTGAAATATGTTTCCACCGTTCGTTCATGCTCTGCATGTCAACATATTGTCCAATCAGATGGACTCTGAACAAGTCATATTCAACTTCATAATTTCATACATGAAAATACAATTTTTACATAACATGCACAAGATGGACAAAGGTATTGTGCCGCGGCTTGTTTCTAGTTTCTATCAGAACGTTTGCTCCAGGACAGATGTGTGACATCAAGCACGACACAGACATTTCACACAATAGTTTGCTTCCAGCTTTTTGGCAACAGTTTGAAGAAAAACCTTTTCTAATCTAACACGACACAGAGCGTTGTACACAATGTGCTGTGTGGAACCACTCGGCCGGCCTGCACACAGCACGGATATAACACGACTTTCAGGACAAAGTGGAACATCCAACATGCCTGACACTCAATAGCACACAGAATGAATGTGTGTGGAAAGCCTGTTATATTTATATTTAATTTTTTTAATTAGATTTATAAACAAAAAATTTAAGAAACAGCAGTTAGATATCAATGCACATAGTAACAGAGGAAAGTAACAATATATACTGTAAAAAAAAACAGTAACAAAAACCAATTACATTGGCCTGATTAATTAAAGTGTGCTTGCCTTCCCCTCTTCTCAGTCAAAACTAAACTAAGGCACCAGATTTATGATTTCACGAGCAGTGACAAACCCCACAGAGCCAAAAGTCGTACTCCACTTCAAGGCTCAGGGATTTTTCTATGAGGGCAAAATCCCTGAACTGGTTTATCCATTCTTTGGCCGATACAGACCAAGGAGAGAACCATGGGTGGATAATTGTCTTCTTGGAAGTAGTAAAATCTGCAAATAGGATTTTTCTAAGTGCTAACTTTCTGTTATATCTGAGAGCCAAATCATCATTAAATGATAAGATAGCAGGCTGTTTGGAAATTGGAAATTTCTAAATATTTCCCTAATTCTAGATCAAATAATTCCAGAAGAGTCAGAAATAAGGGCTACCCCAAAACACATGAAGATAAGTACTAACAGTATTCTGGTTAAATTTAGGGCAGTTTGGGCTGTCTATTACTTTCATTTTAAAATGCCTGTTTAAGATATTTTTAAAACTATTCCTGTTCTGCATGTTCAAAACTGTGCCTGGCTAAAGACAACAGAGATAGTTAATAGTTTACACATTTATTTAACTGAACATTCTCACCACTCTGCAGATTCACACAGGTCCATGGCCATTATCCCCCCAACTGAACTTACTAAAACAGTTGAAAATCAGGGGGAAAGAAGGGCTGAGAACCTCTTAAAGAATTCAGCTGGGAAACCATCAGGGCCTGTAGACTTTCCAGATTGCATTGAGGATATAGCCTGTGATATTTCTGCTTGGGTTAGAGGTTCCTGAATCTTCTCTTTTAACAGTCGGGGAATAGTCGGTATAGGTAGGGTGTCAAGAAAGGCCTTAATTGCTGCATCATCCTTGTTGAGTTCCAAGGTGTATAGCTGGGAGTAAAAATCTTTAAATATAGTGTTTATTTTGTTGTAATCTGTGGCAGTATCTCCACAGTCAAACTGTAGGTTTGTTGTAGTTGTTTTGCCTTTTTCCCATTTAACTGGTTGGCTCGCAATTTCCCTGTCCTCTCACTGTGCTCATAGTAAGTACATTTACTTTCAACAGCAGATTTTATGTTTGATAATTGGTCAGGAGGTCATATTTGGTTTTAAGTTATATACATTTATTCTAAAGTTTTGGGTCAATGCATATTGTTAATCTGCATCCTGTATTTTAGGTAAGAAATGTAATTGTTCCTTTTTGAGATTATCTTTTTTCTTAGCTGTGAATGCAGTAATTTGGTCTCTCAGGTAGGCTTTTAATGGATCCCAAACCACAAGAGGAAACATCTGGCATGCAGTTGGTGTCTACAAAAAAAGTCACAAGGTTGAATTGAAACGCCAGTGTCTACTGAAGTGTGGAGCATTGGGAAGTTGCAATGACATCGCAATGGCGGCATGATCAGTGGTAATGAACTACGATATGTACAGCAGAGAACTTGGGGGATCAGTCTTTCATCGAGGAGAAAATAGTCTGTTCTTGTGAATGTATGGTGAGCACTGGAAAAGAAGGAGTACTGTTTGAACTTTGGGTGAAGAAACTGCCATATATCCAGAACTCTAAATTCAGATAGACTGAATACAAGAAGCAGACCTGCTCACTACCCCAGGCTGGCATGAAGAATGATCAAGAGTTGGGTCTAGCCAACAGTTGAAGTCCCCTCCCAGTATTAAGTGATGAATGTCTAAGTTGGGCAGGAGAGAGAAAAAACGGTCAAAAATGTTGACATCCTCCAAGTTTGGAGCATATATGTTTGTCAAAATTGCTTTTGTGTTTAATAGTGAACCCTTAAACAATTATATACCTTCCATTTCCGTCAGAAAAAATTTTGTTGGGTTGGAAATGTTTATGCTTGGTTAACAAAATGGAGACCCCCACCTCGCCTTGGCCTGGAACGTAGACTGGAAATGCTGCCCCACCAGCATGCCATCAATCTAGAGTGATGGGAACAACGCACGTCTGTCTCTTGTAAGAAGGCAAGATCTGTTCTGAGACGCTTAAGATGAGTGAAGACCTTGTTTCTTTTATCTATCTATCTATCCATCCATCCATCCATCCATCCATCCATCCGTTCGTCCATCCATCCATCCATCTCACACGTAACAGTAAGACAGGTTGAATCACAAAACAATATACAACAGGATGACATATAAGAGAAGGACCAATGGGATTATAAAAAAAAAATAACTTCACATTTAAATGGAACACTGGGATCACAAGAACTACAGTACACTATCAAGGAAATAGACAGGATAGACGACAGGGTGAGGGAAAGGACAGGGGAGGACAGGGGACATTCGGAAGGAAAAGGACAGGGGAGGACCGAGGACTGAAGACAGGGGAGGACAGAGGACTGATGACAGGGGAGGACTGAGGACAAGGCAAGGACAGGGGAGGACTTCTGACCTCGCTCTCCACCCTAATAGACGGAACAGAGGAAAGCAAAGCAGTTCACTTCCACATACTCAGAGTTAGTCTGTTAAAGGAGTGCATTCAGATCCAATAAACTGTTTGGGATTCATTATTGCTACGTCATGGAATTCACT